>SKCR01034701.1:0-149383 GCA_019454045.1 Zanthoxylum bungeanum
ACAAAGGAGGATGTGCTGGTGTGGGAGGATGATCATAAAGGTATTTTTTCGGTCAAGAGTGCTTGGGATGCGTTGAGGGTAAGAAGTAATCGGGTGAGTTGGTACCGAATTGTTTGGTTTCCAAAGGCCATTCCAAGACATGCTTTCATGCTTTGGCTCACGATTCAAGGAGGCCTTTATACTCAGGATCGGTTAATGGCTTTTGGCATTTCAGGTTGTTTTATGTGTGTGCTTTGTGGTCATTCGGGGGAGGATAGAGATCATCTCTTCTTCAAGTGTTCATTGCTTCTCAGATATGGTCGTCTATTTTGGCTAAATATGGTATAGATTGGTGCTCTCGTGACTGGATGCAGACTATTATGTGGATGGAGTAGTATAGTAGTGGATCTTTGTGTCATTTACTTGTTCGATTATCCTTTGCCGCTGTAGTTTACTTCATATGGAAGGAGAGGAATGCTCGACTACATGACGAGTCTCCTAGTCCATATCGAGTTCTCTTGACCAATGTTATGTTTACTGTACGGACTCGTGCTAGTTTTTCAAGAAAGGTGAAGCTTTCATATGATAATTGATGGCTTCAACAATCTTGGCAACTATCCGACGACATTTTTTGATTTGATTTTGCTTGTCTTTAGCCTAATTGGCTTTTGTTCTGTAGCTACGAAGGCCTGTCTTCCTTAGCTCTCTGGGTATGCCCTTGTGCTTTTGTTATTTCTTTGGTTAATATACTTACTTTATCTAAAAAAAATGAGCTGAAGCCGCCCCGCATAAGAGAGAAACTTACTACTCAAACTCTTAGCACGCATGACAATACGATCCACAAGAGAAGCACAATCTGAGGCCCGGAGTCTAGTAGAAATCAAAGGGACACCCAAATACCGCACTGGAAGAGTCCCTACTTGGAACCCCAAAATATGACGCAGTTGGCCCTAAAGGGTAGAAGAGATACCAGAGAAGAGAAATGACTTTTAGCTGGATTCGGGATTAAACCTGATAAACCACTGAACTGCCCGAGACAATCCTTGATCAAGGAAACCGAGGATGTATCCTCTTTATAAACAATCATAAGGTCATCCGCAAAGCAAAGATGAGTGAGACGGTCCTTAGAACACCGCCCGTGAAACTTGAAACCCTGATGAAGAGCCATTTTATGAAGTAAACCTGACAGAACTTCCATAGCCAAAACAAAGAGATAAGGAGACATAGGATCACCTTGTCGCAACCTGCGACCCCCAGAGAAAAAACCATGCAACTCTCCATTAATAGACACAGAAAACCTAGTAGAAGTCATACACTCCTGAATCCAACCCACCATCTTCTCTGGAATACCAACAGTCCGCAAAACCTCAACCAAAAAGTCCCAACGAATAGTGTCATAAGCATTCGTCAATTCAATCTTAAGAGCACATCTCGGGGAACCACCAGTCTGATGATAATTCCGAACCAATTCCTGACACAAAAGAATATTGTCGCTGATACTCCTACCCGCAACAAAAGCAGACTGATTATGACTGATCACAGATGGAAGGATAACCTTGATCCTATTCGCAATAAGCTTAGCAATACACTTGTAAATAATATTGCATAAGAAATAAGCCGATAATCCTTAACCTGGGAAGGGTTGGGAATCTTAGGAATCAGAGCAATAGAAGTAGCATTAACCTGCCTCAAGAGACGCCCAGAGGAAAAGAAAGAGTGGATAGCACAAAGGACATTATCCCATACAATACTCCAAGACTTCTTAAAGAAACCCGAATTAAATCCATCTGGGTCTGGAGCTTTATTGTCCTTCAGCGCGAACAAGACAACCTTAATCTCCTCATCCGAAACCTCCCGGGTAAGAGTCTCACTCTACTCAGTAGTCACATGTCTAGTAATAGCAGATTGAAGGGCAACCCTATCAATATCCTACTGACAGTGTTGGGGACCCAAAAGGGTCTCAAAAAAGAAACAATCTCATCTCTAACCAAAACATCATCCTCCACACGGGTTCCATCCTCCTTAGTGATAGAAGTAATCTTGCTACGGCCGTGAAAATTCTTCATAGCAGTAAAGAGAAATTTAGTATTCTAATCCCCAAGGTTTAACCACTTAACACGTGATTTCTGTCTATTGAAGCCTTCATCATACCGTAACGAAAGACTAGCTTCTTCAGCTAACAGAGCAGGTCACTAGGGCACTCCTGTAAAGCACAATTCACTCTATTCAACTCCCTCCTAATCTCCAAAACCCTACACGGAATCTTAGAGAAATGCTCAACATTAAACTTCTTCAAAGCCAACTTAACACTCTTTAGCTTACAACATAAACGGAACATCGGAGTAACATGAACATCAATATCCCAAAAGTTGGGGTTTAGGGTTTCAGGGACTTATTTATCTTTCACTATTAGTTTTGAGGTTTGATACATTTACTTGTATCTAATTTCTTTATACTTATTATTTTTATTTTCTTGTGTTTCAGGTTCTCAGCCACTATATGAGACGAATCAGAAGCTTTGAACTCCAATCGCTTGACCCAGAAATAGAAAGAACCATCAGACAGTTAAGAAGTGAAAGGGGAGAAGGGCAAGAAGTGATCGTTAACATGGAACCTGAACCTTTAGAAGTTGCATCACCATTCCCATTCGAGACAGAACCATTCCGGTGGTTGACTGCCTCATTTCTTGTATTGTACTTCCTCCATTACCAGCAAATGCGTGTGACATCAAAGCATGCATTCAGATGATTCACCAGCCATTTCAGTTGGAATGCAATTGAAGATCTTAATGCCCACATCAGTAACTTCCTGGAAGTTTGCGGCACTTTCAATTACAATCGAGGAGCTGAAGAAGCAATGAGACAATGTGTTTTTCCATATTCCTTGAAAGACAGAGCAAAAGCTTGGCTACATTCACTATCAGCAGGTTCCATCACAACTTAGAACAACTCTAGCCACCAAATTCCTTGCAAAGTATTTTCCACCAGCCAAAACAACAAAACTGAGGAATGACATCACATCCTTTGTACAACTTGAATGGGAAACTCTCTATGAAGCCTGGGAATGGTACAAGGATTTGCTCCGGAAATGTCCTCACCATGAGATTAGAAAATGGCTTCAAGTCCAAACTTTCTATAATGGACTTTCTGGACTGATGAGAACCACAATTGATGCTGCTGCTGAAGGAGCTTTGATGGCAAAAGGAGAAGATCAAGTCTGAGACTTAATCGAAGAAATGGCCAATAACAATTCCTTATGGCCAACAGAAAGGAGCATAATCCAAAGAATTGCTAAAATTTATGAAGCTGGAACCAATACAGCTGTCAACGCCAAGCTGGATCAGTTATGCAAATTCATGGAGACTTTCAGCATGCGAAGCAATATTTTTTTGGATAAAGTAAGTATATTAACCAAAGAAATAACAAAAGTACATGGGCATACCCCAGAGAGCTAAGGAAGACAGGCCTTCCTAGCTACATAACAAAAGCCAATTAGGCTAAAGACAAGCAAAATCAAATCAAAAAATATCGTCGGATAGTTGCCAAGATTGTTGAAGCCATCTATTATCATATGAAAGCTTCACCTTTCTTGACAAACTAGCACGGGCCCGTACAGTAAACATAATATTGGTCAAAAGAACTCTATATGGACTTGGAGACTCGTCATGTAGTCGAGCATTCATCTCTTTCCATATGAAGTAAACTTCAACTGCAAAGGATAATCGAACAAGTAAATGACACAAGATCCACTACTATACTGCTCCATCCACATAATAGTCTGCATCCAGTCACAAGAGCACCAATCTATACCACATTTAGCCAAAATAGACGACCATATCTGAGAAGCAAATGAACACTTGAAGAAGAGATGATCTCTATCATCCCCCGAATGACCACAAAGCACACACATAGAATAACCTGAAATGCCAAAAGCCATTAACCGATCCTGAGTATAAAGGCCTCATTGAATCATGAGCCAAAGCATGAAAGCATGTCTTGGAATGGCCTTTGGAAACCAAACAATTCGGTACCAACTCCCGATTACTTCTTACCCTCAACGCATCCCAAGCACTCTGACCAAAAAAAATATCTTTATGATCATCCTCCCACACCAGCACATCCTCCTTCGTATCACAAGGAACAAAATCCATGGGCATAGAACAAGCCAATTGGAGAAGATGGCTGACCTCGCTGATGGCCAGCGCCAACAGTACCATCAACAATAGCGGCCACCCTAGCCATCTTACCTAGTCCTGAATCATAAATGACTCTCTCCCCCAAGGTATCCACAATTGGTCCCAGAGGGTGCCAATTGTCATACCATAATAAAGCCTTCTCACCATTCCCAATATGAAACCTCATCCTACGACGCACAAAATTACGAAGGCCTAAAATTTTCCGCCAACTCCATGAACAATCACTAGGACATGTAACTTCCCAAAAACTACGCCCCTTCAACAAGTAAGAACGAACCCACGTAGACCAAGAGGACTCCTTACCCGAATTAAGAAACCATAAGTGCTTAGTAATAGCCGCTTATTCCAATCCTCTAGCTTCTTAATCCCCAAACCCCCTTCTTTGACAGGCAAACAAACTCTATCAAGCCACATTCGCCCCTGTCGAAACAAGCTCACTACCCTTCCAAAGAAATGACCTCAAGATAGACTCCACCTTCCTAATTACAGTCTTTGGCAATATAAACAATGAAGACCAATACACCTGGATAGAAAACAGCACTGATTTAATTAGCTGTAAACGCCCCGCAAAAGAGAGATATTTAAACTCCAATTTTTAGCTCGGCCAATAATACGCTCTACAAGGACATTACAATAGAAGCCTGAAGTTTTGAAGAAATCAACGGAACTCCCGTAACGCATAGGGAGCACACCTTCCTGAAAACCAAAAGGCTGAGCAACTCGTGCTTGTATACTGGAGAAATACCACTAGAAAAAAATTGGCTCTTTGCTGGATTAGGAACCAAACCAGACAACCCCATAAACTGATGAAGACAATCCTTACCATGGAAACTGAAACCTTCTCTGATCGACAAAAAATCATGAGATCATTAGCAAAACAGAGATGGGTTAGATGATTCATCTTGTGAAGTAAGCCCGAGAGAACTTCCATAGCCAAAACAAAAAGATATGAAGACATAGGATCCCCCTGACGTAAACCACGACCTCCTGGAAAGAAACCATTCAAACCCCATTATTAATAGAAACAGAAAACATAGTAGAAGTCATACATTCTCCTATCAAACCAACCATCTCTCAGGAAACCCAATAGTTCTCAGCACTTCCAACATAAAATCCCATCGAACTGTATCATAAGCCTTCATCAAATCAATCTTAAGAGCACACCTCGGCACCCCACCACTCCTATGATAGTTCTTGACTAACTCCTGACATAATAAGATATTGTCACTAATACGTCGACTCGCCACAAAAGCAAATTAGTTGCAGCTTACCAAGGAAGGAAGAATAATCTTAATCCGATCTGCAATAATCTTAGAGTTACATTTATAAATAGTGTTGCAACAAGAGATATGCCGAAAATCCTTGACCTTAGAAGGGTTAGGGATCTTCGGAATAAGAGCAATAGATGTGCATTCACTTGTTTCAAGAGCTTCCCTGAGATAAAAAATGAGCGAATAGCATGAATAACATCATCACCTACCACACACCAGGCTTTCTTGAAGAAACTTGAGTTAAAACCATCTGGTCTCCAAGAACCTTATGATCTTTCAAAGAAAATAGTGCAGCCTTAATCTCCTCTTCTGAAACCTCTCGGCTAAGGACCTATCTCTGCTCATCAGAAACAAACTGAGTAATGGTAGAGTGAAGAAGATCTCGATCTAAATCTGGCAAACTCGGTTGAGGCCCTAACAGAGTACTATAAAAGGACACAATCTCCTTTTGGACTAATGTAGGATCCTCCAAACGAGTATTATCCTATGTGGTTATATAAGTTATCTTACTACTCTGATGATGATTCTTCATAGCTTGGAAAAAAAAAACTTCGTATTCTGATCACCAAGATTAAGCCACTGAACTCGAGATTTCTGTCTCATGAAATTTTCCTCATTTCGACTCAGATTTCCATAAAGCAAAGACAATCTCACATCTTCACTCAGCAGAAATGGATCAGAATGAGACTCTTGTAGCGCACTCTGCACCCCCACCAACTCCTTTCTAACACATATGGTCCTCCCAAGAAGATTAGAAAAGTGATCTAAGTTAAACTTCCGTAACGCCACCTTCACACTCTTCAATTTCTTGCACAACCAAAACAATGGAGTACCACAAATATCCGCAACCCAAGCTTTAGCTACCACTGACACAAAATCTGGATGCTCAGCCCAAAAATCAAAACTTAAAAGGAATCTTCCAGTAGGAAGCTTCAAGAGAGTAACCACCATAGGAGAATGATATGAGATTCCCGATGGTAGAAACCTAGCTACTGAACCAGGAAAAGAGCATTCCCAAGAGGTATTAGCGACCACCCGATCTAGTTTCCGCCAAATAGGAGAATCAATCTGTTTGTTATGCCAAGATACCTACAACCTGAAAACTAAACATCTGCCAAACCAGCCTGGCCCAAACACAAACCCAACTCATCCTTCCAAGAAGGCCAATCCAAACTGCCACCATGATGCTCAGAATGATCAAAATCGCATTATTAAATCCCCCATTACTAACCACGGAGAGGTGTCAAACTCACAACCACTAGCAACCAAGTCAGCCCAAAGTTCTCGACGCTTCTCATAACTACATTCTCCATAAACCACTGTTATCATACAACTCTAAGCAGAAGAAACATGAGCAACACGACAGTGAATAGCTTGAGGAGAAGACCGAATAATAACATCCACATCCGAGGGGTTCCAACATACCCAAATTCTTCCAAAAGGACAACACCTGATTGAAAAACAAACTTCCAAGAAGGATAATAGCACGAGACACATGTAGAAGATTACCATCCTTAACTTTAGTCTCAACCAGTCCACAAAGTGAAAGCTTCTCATCACGAAAAAACCTTCAAACTTCAGCCTGCTTAGTAGGGTCATTAAGACCCCGAATGTTCCAACAACAAAAAATCATTTAAACAATAAAGAGAAAACCAACACAACAGATCATCTCCACCTTCCACCTCGAGGTGAATGGCTCTTCCTACCCCTCTTACCACCAGAGTTTTTCTTATTTTTACCACCCTGACCCAACCGTTTCTTCTCTAAAGAATCTTTAGCTATCAATGCCAAAGAGTTATCAATACGAATGAGTGATACATCATCCTCACATTGCTCATTTACGGCCTCCTTACCAAGATCAGATATGGCTTCCTTACCATTTATAGAACCAGAATCCTTGATTTCCAAAGCCACCGTACAACATAACTCCTTACTATGATCTACAGGCTTCTTGCTATTCGGCATTCTCACTAAAGGAGAGCATTCCCCTTCTTCCTTATCAACACAAACAATAATGTCCACACATTTGGAACCTATCTCAGAGCCATCAACTGGAACTAAAGCCAACTCCTCATGTGGTAAAGTGTCAACTGTCTTCACCACACCCTTACCCTTATTCTTCCTTGAAACTATTACCCATTCCTTATCCTTCTCCTAATTCTTACTCGCCAAACAATCTATAGGTTTAGGCATCCAAACTTTAGAAGGCTTGCTTTTTTCATCCTTAGGCTTGCTGTCCTCATCCTTAGGTACTCTACTAGGACAAGGACCCAATGTATGGCCAAATACCCCACAAGAAGAACACTTGATAGGAATCCATTCAACTTCAGCCCGAATCTTAATCCACCTACCATTGGACCATTCAAAGTCAAAATCCTCAACTAAAGTATCCCTTGCATCAACTTCAACACAAACTGGAGCATAACTTAGCCTTATTTGAGATAAAGTGATATGATCCGCATGAAGTAGGCACCCAAACAACACTAGCCACAAAGCTCAACCCCTTGGAAGTCCAATACTCTAACGGAACATTGTATAGACGAACCCACACCGGAACCTTATGAACATCTTCTTTGGCGAGAGGCAAACCAGGTTGCCAATGTTTAAGAACTAATGGCCGATTGGCCATATGCCATGGAGCTCTCTCCATAACCACACATGCGTCTTGAAAGTTATCAAATTTAAAGAAGAAAAATCCATTGCAAAGATAACACCTCACGCAATCCAAATCTCCCCATATCTTATGAGCAATAGAATTAACTACCTTGAAAGGAAGTTTCTTGCCAACAAAATTGCCAACCAAAGTATTCTTCCACACCAAACTACCTTCCTCCGCAACATCCAAAGGAGGGCAAACTTTAATACGTCCATCAATAACATTTGGTTTAATAAACTCAAGTGCAATGGAGCTAGATGAAGAAAACCGGTTCCCCTCACCATTTGAACACCAAGAATATACGCATAACTAGAGGTTTCATTCACATTTTTTCCATTTTAGACTTATCCACAACCCCATGGTTAAAACGTGCCACACAGAGCAGCCACTTCAGATGCCACCTCACCACACTTATCTTTAAATAAAAAAAATTAACATCAGCCTTCCCATTTAAATTCGGCCCCATCACATTAATGCCAAGCTTATCAGTCTTTCTAAAGGAGGGAAATCACAATTAAAGCTTTCCATATTTACATTCGTAACATAAGGAATCAAATCTTTATTACCATTATCAATTCGCCCATTAATACTCCCTTTAATACGATCAGATTTGAAACCAGATTTATTAGCTAGAGTAACTCCATTTTCCAAATCAGAAGAAGCAATAAATGACATGTGATTATTCTCTCCATTAACTATCAAATTCGCATATGGCAGGTCATTAACACCATTTAAATTTACCAAATCAGAAGGAACAATAAATGGCACGTGATTATTCTCCTCATTTACCACCAAATTCGTACATGGCAAGTCATTAACACCAATTGAATTATCAAAACAACACCTCCATATTACTAGCTGATTCACGTAACTTGCCCATCTCAACTGAATTCAATTTTCATATGGCAGGTCATTAACACCATTTGAAATATCATTAACAACTTCATTTACCAAATGAGAAGAAGCAATAAATGGCATGTGATTATTCTCCTCATTTACTACCAATTTCGCACATGGCAAGTCATTAACACCATTTGAATTATCAAAATAAGCACTTTCCATATTAGTTGCTAATTCACGTAAATTGCCCAACTTAGCCGAATACAATTTAGGTAATTCATTAGAATGAGAAGCAACTTTTGGTTTCACATGTGGTAATAAAGGATTGTCATTAATAGTCTTTGAAAATTCAAAAAACTTTCCCTCCTCCAAATTAGACAACCTAGAGGATTACCTTTACTGCTCCTAACACCAATTCTAGCTTCTAGCACATCACCATTGCCATTCAAAGAAGAAGAAAAGATGGAACAAGGTCACTAGGTTTACGCTTCAATATAGTAACACGAGTAGATTTTGAAAGCGTACCTTTAGCACGAAGGCCAGAGGAGGTCGAACCATCAGCTATAGATAAGGGAGACACTTCATGAACAACATCATTCGCCATAATTTCTAAAGAGTTCTTCATCTCTCCGTATTAAGCAATGGCCGAACCATCATTGGCCTTACCAAAATTATTATTTATAAAGTCTCCCTCATTCAAAACACCACATTTCATCTCGTTCTGATTTGGATAACTACCATCACTTAGCACTATAGCCGAATGTAGAACATCACCACCATCATTTTTGTTAATGTGATCTCGGACTACTCCACCATTGGTCAAATCTGAAACTTGGACAACTCCTACCAAGGTTGAAACCTTGGCCTCACCCCCATGGCCAGAAAATGCCATCAAGAAAACAAATAACAAAGAAAAGAAATTAAGAAGAAGAAAAGTATAGAAGAAAAGAACGAAAAAACTAATAACTCTGCGAAGCAATATTGGATCCAAGTTCACAATATGAAGGAGCACCAGAACCAAACCAACTTGAAGAGACGGTGAATTTTGTCAACAACTTCAACAGACAGGGGAATAATCCATATTCCAACACCTCCAACCCAGGGTGGAGGAATCATCCCAATTTTTCATGGAGCAACAATTCGGGCCAAAAGAACTACCCACCACCTGGATTCCAACAACATAACAAAGGCCATGAGCAGGCAAATGAACCAGGAATAGCAGAAGTGCTGGCTCAGTTAAAAAAAAATATGATGCTATGTTTTCAAAGCCAATATGCCTCTATCAAGGCACTAGAGAATCAAATTGGATAACTGGCCAATGCTCAGAATTACAGACCCCAGGAAACCTTCCTAGCAACACATAACCAAATACAAGGAACCAAAGGAATGAGCAATGTCAAGCCATTACATTGAAAAATGGCACTGAAATCAATAAAGATGTTGGAATCAAAACAACAATTGAAGAAGTTCCAAAAGATATAGTTCCACAAATAGATAAAAAAAAAAAAGCAAAGGAAAAAGATCAAATCACTACACCTCCACCTTTTCCACAACGTCTTCAGAAAAATAAACTGGACAAGCAGTTTGCTCGTTTCTTGGAGGTATTCAAAAAGCTGCACATCAACATTCCATTTGCAGAAGCATTGGAAGAAATGCCCAGCTATGTCAAATTCATGAAAGACATTCTTTCATGAAAACGAAGATTGGGAGATTACGAGACAGTAATATTGACAGAGTGCCATCATCAGAGGAAACTTCCCCCGAAGTTGAAAGATCCTAGCAGTTTCACTATCCCATGCACCATTGGAGAACATTATATCTGTAAGGCTTTATGTGATTTAGATGCAAGTGTTAACTTAATGCCTTTTTCTATTTACAGGAATTGTAAATTAGAGAAGAAATACTTACCTCAGTCCTCTGCAACTTTCTAATCGAACGCTCGTATTTCCGAGAGCAGTAGTTGAATATGTGCTAGTCAAAGTCGACAAACTCATTTTCCCAGCTGAATTCATCATCCTTGACATGGAAGAAGACAAAGATGTTCATGTCATCCTTAGGAGATCATTCTTGGCTACAGGTCAAACTGTTATTGATGTGCAAAAAGGAGAACTAACTATGAAAGTTCAGGACCAAAAGATTACCTTCTATGTTTTCAAAACCGTGAAATTCCCGAGTGATGAAAAGGAAGAGGAATGTTTCAGAATTGATGTTGTTGATAGTATCATCCAGGATACTGATACAATTCCCACAGACAAACTTGAAGCTTGCATCACCACTATGACTGATAGCGAGCTAGTTGCTGAAATTCTGGAATGTATCAACTATCTTGACAAACCTTTTTCGCTTCAAATCGAAACCATAGGTGGAAAGTCTGGAACTATCGAATAAAGATCGAATCAAGCTCTAAATTGAAGAACCACTGTAGTTGGAGTTGAAGTTACTTCCGACCCATCTCATGTATGCTCTCTTGGGAAATTCTTCTAAATTACCTGTGACTATTTCTTCTTCGGTAACATTGGAGTAGGAAGAAAAGCTACTGAGAGTGTTACGAGAACACAAGAGAGCCATTGCCTGGACAATTGCAGACTTTTAAGGTATTAGTCCATCATTTTGCATGCACAAGATTCTGATGAACGATGAGTACAAACCCATAGTGGAGAATCAGCGGAGGCTAAATCCAATCATAAAGGAAGTCGTGAAGAAAGAAATCATCAAATGGTTGGATGCTGGCATCATTTACCCCATCTCTGATAGCACTTGACTGAGTCCTATGTAGTGTGTGCCGAAGAAAGGAAGGAATACTATAGTCACTAATGAAAAGAACGAGCTGATTCCAATAAGAACAGTGACTGGATGGAGAGTATGCATGAACTACCGGAAGCTGAACAAAGCAACAAGGAATGACCATTTTCCGGTGCCATTCACTGATCAGATGCTAAATAGATTGGCGGAACATGAGTTCTATTGCTTTCTGGATGGATACTCTGGATATATTCAGATTGCCATCGTCCTAGAAGATCAGGAGAAAACAACCTTTACATGTCTGTATGGTACTTTTGCTTTCCGCAGGATGCCATTTGGACTATGTAATGCCTCTGCTACATTTCAGCATTGCATGATGGCCATCTTCTCAGACATGCTGGAGCAGAGTATGAAGGTTTTCATGGATGACTTCTCTGTGTTTGGAGATTCTTTTGACCACTGCTTGTAAAATCTGGAACAGATGTTACAAAGGTGCGAAGATACAAATCTGGTACTCAATTGGGAGAAATTTCACTTTATGGTGCGGGAGGGCATCGTCATTGGACATCGGATCTCACAAAAATGAATCGAGGTAGATAAAGTAAAGTTTGAAATAATTTAAAAATTGTCTCCACCAACATCTGTCAAAGGGATTCAGAGCTTTCTCTGATATGCAGGTTTTTACAGAAGATTTATCAAAGACTTTTCCAAGATTATTAAATCTCTGTTTCTGGAGAATGATGTACCTTTCAACATCACCAAAGAATGCATGAAGCTTTTGAGATCTTAAAACAGAAGCTGATTTCTGCCCCCATCATTGTAGCACCAGACTAGACCCTTCCATTTGAGGTGATGTGTGATGCTAGTGATTTTGCTGTAGGTGCAGTTTTGGAACAACTCAAAGCAAAAGTTTTCCACACTATTTATTACTCCAATAGAACTCTGAATGAAACTCAGCTCAACTACACAACCACTGAAAAGGAGTCGCTTGCAATTGTGTTCATTTTTGATAAATTCCGATCTTATCTGCTGGGTCCCAAAGTAGTGGTCTACACAGATCATTCAGCAATTAAATATCTGATCGTTAAGAAAGATGCAAAACCCAGATTGATCCGTTGGATAATTCTTCTACAAGAATTTGACATGGAGATTTGAGATAGGAAAGAGACAGAAAACCAAGTAGCAAATCACTTGTCGAGGCTCGAGAATGGAAAAACAACTGGCAAAGAACTGACAATCAAAGAAACTTTTCCAGATGAAGAGCTGTTTGCCATGAAATAACATGATTTCCCTTGGTATGCTGACTATGTCAACTACATAGTAGCAGGAAAATGGCCGTTGGAATGGACAAATCATCAACATAAGAAATTCTTCAAAGAAGTCAAGCATTATGTCTGGGATGAGTCGTACCTGTTCAAACATTATGCTGATCAATTATTGAGATACTGTGTTCCACATGAGGAGGTCAATAGAGTTCTTCAACATTGTCATTCATCACTATATGGCGGACACTTCAGTGGGAATAAAACTGCAGCCAAAGTCCTTCAGTCGGGTTTGTTCTGGCCCACTATTTTTAAAGATGTTTATCTGTTTGCTCTTCAATGTGATAGGTGCCAGAGAACGGGATATCAAGGAGAAATGAAGAACCTTTCCAAAATATTTTTGAAGTGGAGATATTTGATGTATGAGGAATTGATTTTATGAGACCCTTTATTCCATCATTTGGAAACCTGTACATACTGGTTGCTGTGGACTACGTCACCAAATGGTATGTTAAAAAAATAGTGCGGTGACAATTGGAGCCAGTGCAGCAGGTGTTGTTATATGATTCCTGGCTGAAAATTTTTCCTGGAAAGCTAAAGTCAAAGTGGTCAGGTCCATTTGTGATTACTCAGGTGTTGCCATACGAAGTTGTTGAGATATACAATCCCAAGTCCAACAATACATTCAAAGTTAACAGTCAGCATGTCAAACACTACTGGGGAGAGTCATTTGAGCGATAAAAAGAAAGTGTCACGCTTTCAGATCCAGCCTAACATTCGGGCAGTCACGGCTAGCTGACTTAGCGCTAGCTGGGAGGCAACCCATGCAATTTGTGTATATATTATGATTTGTTGTGTTTTAATTTTGTGTGCTAGTTTTTTCAGGTTAAGTCATTTCAGGATGGAAGAAGCTCTCGCAAATCTTCACAAGTAATTTCCTTCTCTCCCTCAAAAATCTCTGATGAAAGTCTACAAATCTCACTTGGAATGGATGAGACTACTAATGATCAAAGGTATTCCTACTGATATTCGTTGGATTATTAAAGCACGGGTCCGATTGGCAGGTGAGTCCTCTGACTCTTTTATTTCAGATTTGTCTGGTTTAGGAAGAAGCACCTATGCTAAAAAGAGAAGAGCCAAAAGAATGGGTGTTTGTTACAAATGTGCTCGTATGTTATGTGATACTCGTTGTCGTTCTTTAGGAATGATGTCTGATAACCGTGAAGATAAGATTAATTTCATTAGGGATGGCTTGAGTAAGAAGTCTTTGGATGACCTATCTAAAACTCTTGAGATGTATCCCAATGGATATGTGTATCATGAAATTCACGTGTTATATACACAATTCCAAAAAGAAAGACAATAGTTAAGCGTTGGGAATCTGACTCAAAAATACCCTATTTGCCAATTTATAGAAAATTTGATAGGAAGTTTGTCTCTGACGCCTAGACGTCAATCAAGCCGTAAATTATTGTAAATATCATATCTCTTTGTCTTTTCCTAATTATTATGATTTGTTTTGTTATTTTCTTTTATTTTCTCTGACAGGATCCAGACCTTTTTTACTATCACGATTTATTTTACTATTTAACTAATAATTGTCATTTGGCAGGTACTAGTGCTATTATTTTTACTCACCCTTTTCAGGTATTATAAATTCAACTCATCATTGCACTTTGGAAGGCATCCATATAAAAATGGAAGCCACTTCAAGAAGACAAGTTGAAAATATTTGTGTGTTTTGCGGTACTAGTGTTGGTACTAAACCACAATACATAGCAGCAGCACAGGAATTGGGTCGAGTCTTAACTGAAAATGATATACACTTAGTATATGGCGGTGACAATCTTGGAATAATGAGGATCGTTTCAAAGGCCGTACAGGATGGAGGCAGTCACGTCTTGGGATTATCCCAAAACCCTTGGCGGAAGCGAATCTGATAGAACCATCAAACGGAGAGGAACTAATTGTGTCAGGTATGTCTGAACGACTAGTAGAAATGACTAACTGTTCTAATGTTTTTATTACTTTGTCAGATGGTTTGGGCACATTTAAGGAAATTTTTACCGTGTTTATCTTGGGCGAACCTGAACATACACCAGAAACCACTTGGACTATTTAATATTGAAGGATTTTATGATTTTCTTTGTGTGTTTCTTGATGATGCTCGGAGAAATGGGTTCATGTCAAAACCTTTAAAAGAACTCCTCTTCACTGCCAAAACCGCTCCAGATTTAATTGACCAAAAGCCTTTGATTCACAAATTGACCTTATCCTTTCCAAGATAAAATGGTCTGATGAAGATCGTGGTCAGAAGCGTCAGATAAATCTGGATCTTAACTTTTAATTTCCTTGTAAATGTAGAATTTCAGCTAACCATGTACTATCTTCTAAACTCAGCTTCTACTTTTTAAGACATTGGGGACAATGTCTCATTTAGGTTTGGGGGTGGGGAATAGTTGACTAGTATCTTATTTTTATATCATTTTTATTTTTAGTCCAAAATTTTTCGAAAAATATAAAAAATTGAAAATTTTTACAAAAATAAAAAAATAAAATAAAATAATATTTTGTGTTTTGTGTTTTTAATTTGATTAATCAGGTGAAATTGGTGTGAGATAGCTGTGTAAGGAGTTTTCACTCCTGAGACGTATCTCAACCTATTTGGAACAAGTTAATTATTGTTTTTTCTTTTTGAATTATTTAATTTATGAATTCTCCATAAAGCTAACTAAAATGAATCTTCATATGCTTAGTTGACAAGTATTATCAACATACATGGTAACAAACGGATATGAGCTGTAATTGAAAAGTCTGTAATATTCAGTGCTCTAGTTTAATTGGAGGAATCATCTATAAAAAAGAGATGGAGTAAAAAAAAGTCTGAGATCCGAGTTATTAAGTCTGTAGGGGTGTTTTAACACCTAGTGCCCTAAAGCAAATTGGTTTGGGAGTCACTGGCCCAAAGCTCGCTACATAGATCAAGGATGTTGTAAAATATATATATATATCTGAAGTCTGAGTATTTAAGTCTGTAGAGGTGTCTTAACACCTAGTGTCCTAAAATCAACTAATTTGGGAGTCACTAACCCAACACTCGCTACATAGATGAAAGATATTGTATATAAATAAAAAAAAATAATCAAAAAAATCAAAAAAATGATGTGAATTCTGATAAAACTTTAGGAAATATTACTCTCTTCTCAACTGCACTTGTGATTATTGTGGGCAAAATGAGTTGATTAATATTTTGTTGGCTGTGTATATGGAGAATGGTAAATATAATCGGAGAATTTATTTATTCAGTAATTTAGAAAGAAACAAAACAACTATTGACTTGGCGTAGAAGTTTCACCTGATTAGTCACTAACTTCTTTATTCTCTAAAACTATTATCTTTTTGCTTTTGTGTGCATTAGTTTCACTATCTTTCTACTTTTGTAAAATATTTGTGGGTATCGTTGATGTAAGCCATCACGAGACTACAACTCGTCCACTAGAGACACCTAGGGATTTAAAGACTTATTACATATGCTAAATGCAATCGTGATTCCTATGAAAGTGACTTAGCTTAATTATTTTTATATTTTATTTTGTATTTTGCTCGAGGACTAGCAAAATGTTAAGTTTGAGAGTGTGATGAGTGGAAAATATATCAATATTTCTAATTCATTTGACCTAATAATTTTTTATTTTTTTTTATAGATTCTTGAGTTTTGTGAATGTTTATTTTGATGTGTTTAGTGTTATTGTATAGATAAATAAAGTTTCAGGACTCTCTAGAAGTGATTCTGGGCCAAAACAGTGAAAAATGACAACAAAAGGCAAAAATATCATTTTGCCCGTCGCGACACACTCCACGCATCGTGATGCCTAACGTATGCTGACCATGTGCTAACATGCGCCGAATGCTAACGTGCGCCTGCCACATGTCAACATCGGAGCAAATATGCTAACGTGTGCCTTGTCATGTGTCATCATCCTATGGTGCCGACAATCGCCATCACCATGTGTCGTATACTTGTCATCCACGTGTCAGCCACGTGGCGTCCACATCAGTCACATGCCAAGTCAATGTGCCACGTCATCATAATGTCATCATCAGCCAATCATCACATGACACGTGTCACAATCTTATGGTGCTAATAATCCATATCGCCACGTGTCGCCACTTCACTGCCACGTCATCGCCACATCAGTATAATCATTCAACTTCTAACCGCCAAGACACATGTCAGCTGATCCGGAAGACGCTCCGCTTTTGGCACCGGAAATCACGAGCGTCGCGACGTGAAAGGAGGGCGCGCTGCGACGTGCCATGCCTAGCCACCTTTATAAATTGAGCTCGAATTTATGATTTCAAATGTACCTTCCTCTCTATAATTCTCTGATAAAATAATGAGTTTGTATCTAGTTTCTTTAATTTTCAGTTCTGTAATTATTTTTATTTACTTTCTGTAATAGTAATTTACTTTTTCAGATTTTACTATTCAACGTGAGGAGGTAACTTCCCTTTGCTAGGGTGAAAGGTAAATCTTTTATTACTATTTAGATTAATCTTCCTTAATTATAATATAAAAACTATTTAAAACTTGTCTTAACAAGGATACCGCTATATTGGTCGGTTGGTAATTATTATAAACCGGTTTTTAACCTGAGAAAGCACTAATATCTTTTGGTTGGTTGGTTGGTAATTACCGCCTATATGGCTGGTTTATGGACAAATATTGATACCGCCTTATTGGTCGGTTGGACTTAATCTGACTTATATGGCTGGTTGGTAATATTATACAAGTTAATATATTATATTAAGGGAGATATCTAAAATAGTAGTAGTAAAAATGGATCTTTTAACCATAATATCTTCTTTTATTGAATTTTACATTTTTACTTTATCGCATTTTTTTTTTGGATAAGGTAAGTATTATAACCAAGGAAAACTATACAAAGAGCAAAGGGGCATACCCCAGGCACTAGAGAGGACAGGCCCTCATAGAAAAAATCCAAAAGGCAACAAAGCCAAAAGGCTACAAAAGAATCAACAAAAGATGTCATCGGGTAGGTGCCACGAAAGGTGAAGCCATTTATTGTCATAAGATGGATTCACCTTTCGTAAGGAGCTAACACGATTCCGAACATCAAAAACAATATCATAAAGAAGAGCAGAAACAGGCCGAAGAGGCATATCATGAGTGCGAGCATTCCTCTCCCTCCAAATATGGTAGACTGACGCTACAAAAGACAGACGAACCAGAAGATGACATAAAGAGGCTCCAGAGAACTGACATACCCACTCAACAATCTGACACCAATCTCGGTGACTCCAATCTAACCCACACATGGCCAGCACAGACGACCAGACCCTTGAAGAATAGAGGCACTGGAAGAAAAGATGATCAATGTCCTCACTCGAACAACCACAAAGAATACACCGCGAGCAAGCAGAGATGCCAAATCTCATCAGACTGTCCTGAGTACAAAGGCCACCCTGAATAGACATCCAAAGAAGAAGGAATGACGGGGAATTGCCTTCCGGAACCAAACAACTCGAGACCAATGCATCTGGGGTCTCCTTGACCTCATAGCATTCCAGGCATTATCCACAGAGAATCTTCCGTTTGTATCATCCTCCCAAACCAGCACATCCTCCCTCAAACTAGAAGGAGACGGAAGATGAGACTGAGCCAAATCAATAAGAGCAGCAGATCTAGATGGGGGCCATTGCCAAGCAGAATCGGAGATAATGGATGCAACTGTAGCCATTCTATCCAAGCCAGAATCATAAATCACTCTCTCACCCAACGTGTCCACAATCGGGCCAACAGGATGCCAATAATCAAACCACAATAACGTCTTCTCACCATTCCCAATCCTCACTCTCATCCGCCGACAAGACCAAGAACGAAGCTCCAAGATCTTACGCCAACTCCAAGAGCAATCTGAAGGACAAGGGACCTCCCAAAAACTTCTCCCCCGCAACAAATAAGAGTGAACCCAACTCGATCATGAGGAAACCTGGCCAGAACAAAGAAACCAAATATGTTTAACAATAGCCGCTCTATTCCAAGAATCCAAACTCTTAATCCCCAGCCCCCCCTCCTGAAGAGGTAAACAAACTTTGCTCCAAGCCACTCTCGCCCAGAAGAGGTGAGCGCACTACCCTTCCAAAGGAAAGAGCGTAGAATCGTCTCCACCTTCCTCACAACAGACTTAGGAAGAATAAATAAAGAAGACCAATAAACTTGAATGGAGAACAAAACTGACTTAATAAGCTGAAGCCGACCTGCATAAGAGAGAAAACTGCTACTCCAACTCTTGGCACGCAGAATAATATGATCCACTAGAGAAGCACGATCAGAGCCCTGAATTTAGTAGAGATCAACGGGACTCCCAGATACCTCACTGGAAGATTCCCAACTTGGAAACCCAAAATGTGACACAAGTGGCCTAGAAGGGTAGGAGAGATACTAGAAGAGAAAAATTGACTTTTAGCTGGGTTCGGGGTTAGACCTGATAAACCACTGAACTGCCCAAGGTAATCCTTGATCAAGGAGACAGAGGATGCTTCAGCTTTACAGAAAATCATAAGGTCATCCGCAAAGCATAGATGAGTAAGACGGTCCTTAGAACAACGCCAGTGAAACTGGAAACCCGGATTAGTAGCCATATTACGAAGAAGACCTGACAACACTTCCATAGCCAAAACAAATAGATAAGGAGACATGGGATCACCTTGTCGTAATCCCCGACCCCCAGAGAAGAAACCATGCAGCTCACCATTAATAGAGACAGAGAATCTAGTAGTAGTCAAACACTCCTGAATCCAACCCACCATCCTCTCTGGAATACCAACTGTCCGCAGAACCTCAACCAGGAAATCCCAACGAACAGTGTCATAAGCTTTCATCAAGTCAATCTTAAGAGCACATCTCGGAGAACTGCCATTCCAGTGATAATTCCGAACCAATTCCTGACACAAAAGAATATTGTCGCTAATGCGCCTTCCCGCGACAAAAGCAGATTGATTATGACTGATTACTGATGGGAGGATAATCTTGATTCTATTCGCTATCAGCTTAGCAATGCAGTGTAAATAGTATTACAACAAGAAATAGGCCTAAAATCCTTAACCTGGGAAGGATTAGGAATCTTAGGAATAAGAGCAATGGATGTAGCATTAACCTGCCTCAAAAGACTAGCACATAGGACATCATACCCCACAATATTCCAACACTGCTTAAAGAAGCCCGAATTAAACCCATCTGGACCTGGAGCTTTATTGTCCTTCAACCCGAACAAGACAGCCTTAATCTCCTCATCCGAAACCTCCTGAGAAAGAGCCACACTCTGCTCAGCAGTCACATGTCTAGTAATAGCAGAACGAAGGGCCGCCCTATCAAAATCCTGCTGACCATGCTGAGGACCAAAAATGGACTCAAAAAAAGAAACAATCTCATCTCTAACCAAGACATCTTCCTCCACATGGGTCCCATCCTCCTTATTAATAGAAGTAATCTTACTACGACCGTGAAAACACTTCATAGCCGTAAAAAAAAGAATTTAGTATTCTGATCCCCAAGGTTAAGCCACTGGACTCGAGATTTCTGTCTATTGAAGCCTTCTTCAGCACGACTCAAAACACCATAACTTAACGAAAGACGAGCTTCTTCAGCTAGCAGAGCAGGGTCACTAGGGTGATCCTGTAAAAAGACACTGCACTCTGTCCAGATCATTCCTAATCTCCAAAACTCGCCACGAAATCTTAGAGAAATGCTCAACATTAAATTTTTTCAAAGCCAACTTAACATTCTTCAGCTTACAACATAAACGGAACATCGGAGTACCATCAATATCCTATGCCCTATCCACAACAGAGAGAAAATCAGGATGATCCACCCAAAACTGAAAGAACTTAAAGGGGATAATCCTCTTAGGGAGCTCTGCAAGCTTAACAACCATAGGAGAGTGATCAGAAATACGAGGAGGAAGAGAGCAGGCAGAAGAGCCCGGGAAAAGACACTCCCAAGAAGAGTTAACAAGAACACGGTCTAACTTGCGCCAAATAGGAGACTGAATCTGCTTATTAAACCAAGTAAACTTACAACCAGAGAACTGAAGATCATCCAACCCAGCCTGACCCAAACAACAACCCAAATCATCTTTCCAAGCTGGCCAAGCCACAGAACCACCACAATGCTCAATCGGAGACCGGATGGCATTGAAATCACCCAAAACAAGCCACGGGGAATCATCAAAGTACTACCACTAGTAATCAGGTCAGCCCAAAGTTCCCGCCGCTTCTCGTAGTCACACTCCCCATAAACCACTGAAACTACACAATTCCACATCCCAGAAATATGAGTCACACGACAATGAATAACTTGAGCTGAGGACTGAATAATGCTAACAACAACGTCACTAGGGTTCCAACAGATCCAGATACGACCAAAAGGGCTAGTATCAGGGTGGCAAAAAAACTTCCATGAAAGATTTATCACACGAGAGACATTCATAAAATTAACCTCCTTAACCTTGGTTTCAACTAAACCACACAAAGAGAGCTTCTCATCACTAAGAAACCTCATAACTTCAGCATATTTTAAAGGGTCATTGAGACCCCTAATATTCCAACAACCAAAAATCATTAAAACATAAACAAAAAGGCCAAACCCATAAATCAGCGTCGACAACCCCCTTTAGGGGACTTCCACTTCTGACTCCTTTTACCGCCAGAACTCTTTCTAGATTTGTTACCATAAGCCAATTTCTTAGAATCCAGCGAGTCAATAGCCTTAATAGCCAAATTGTTAACCATAGGAGTGGGCGAATCAAAAGCTACAGAAGGCGAGCCCTCATTTAACTCAGAATTTGGGAGATCCTCACCAAAATGTGAAGAATCAAGGGAACACTCTCCTTTCAAAATACCATCTGTCTCCACAGAAACTGTCTCAGAAGAAACCACATGCAAAGAAGGAATAACCAAACTAGAGTCCAACTCATTAGCAGAACACACTCCCAAAACAAGATTTTTGTCAGCATTCAGAGGCAAAACTCCACCTGAACTTACAGGGGTCAAATAAGTACCCTTACCTTTCTTGTTTTTAGTGACCGGGATCCAGGCCCCCTCCTGATCCTTAATAGAACAACCGTAGAGTCCTTATCTGTAGACGGAATAGGCTTGTGAATAACGGGCGGAGAAGGTTTTTTAACCTCCTTACTATGAGCCTTTTTAGGGCAAGAATTCACCGAGTGACCAAAAACTTCACAAGTTGAACATTTCACAGGAACCCATTCAAACGCAACCCTAATAAGGACCATAGTGCCATTAGGGTATTGGAAGACAATCTCCTCAGCAAGGGAATTCCGGGCATCAATCTCAACACAAACACGAGCAAAACTGAGTCGTTTCCTGGACAGGGTAATATGGTCAGCATTGAGAGGTCTCCCAACTGCACTAGCTACACAACTAATCCCTTTCGCCGTCCATAAAGGAATAGGTAGATCAAAAAGTCTGATCCAGACCGGGACCTTGAACAAGTCCTCCTTAGTCAAAGATAAATTTGGATGCCAAAGTTTTAGAACGAAAGGTCTATTAGCCATATGCCAAGGGGCTCCATCCAACACCACACTAGCCTCTTGAAGGCTATTGAATCTAAACAAAAAGAAACCATTATCGGAGGTAATAAGTTCTAGCAAACCCATCCTTCCCCATAACTTGTGAGCAATAGAATTGACAGTTTGGAAGGGGAGACGTTTTCCCACAAAGTAACCTACTAAAGTATTCCTCCAGTACACACTTCCTTCTTCAATCACTTCAGCAGATGGGCACACGACAACCTTACCATCTATAATGTTAGGTGTGACATAATGTAAAGCAGTAGACGAATAAGTCGAATCGAGATGGTCAACTCCCAAAGAACCATTCAGAGCAGATGCATAACTCTTAGGTCCACTAGAAAATCCCCCACCTACTACTGCAGGAGACGTTGGCACAACCTCCTGACTCACGCCAATCTCCAAACCATTCTTCACCTCCACTGCCCCAGAGTCCAAGCTGCTAGCAGACCCCCATGCACCACCAGGTCTAGACACACTAACAACACCATCAGGCCTAGGAGATACACCCAAACCAGAGACATTAAACTTCAAGCCACCAGCAGCGCTACCAACGGCGCCAAGAACAGATTCAGAACCTATAATTCCCCCATCAATCTCAAGACCAGAAACACAATCCAATTTAGAAGAACCAACAATCCCAACCGGTTTACCCTTTCTACAAAGACCAGAATCACTGCCAACCGCAGCACCACAAACACTCCGACCTCCGACAATACCAGGACCAGAACCTACAAAACCCCTATCAACGCCAATGCCAGAAACCAAACAGACCTCATCTACCAAACCCACATCCCCAGCAGCCAAACTGCCAACAGAGCTCCCTACAACACCATGTTCAGTAGCACAAGCTGAGCAAACAGATTGTAACCCAAATCCAGACTTACAAGAACTCAAACAGCCGGCAAGACCATCTACAATTCCAAGACCCGAATCACAAACAACTACACCATCAGTACCAGAATCAAAACCCAAACGCCGTTCATTCTTCAAACTCACCTCACCATCGACCAGACAGCCAATAGAAGTACCAACACTGTCAATACCAGAGGTACCAGCAACGCTGACTGACTCAGAGGGAGCGCCATATCCAGACCGGCAAAGACCAAAACTTCCAGCAGGACCACCTTCTGAAGCATAAGGCTTGATACATATCACGGACGCCGGAGCTGGATCTGAGACCGAAGAAGAGCTGACATAACCCGTCGAAGGCATCAATCGAACAGAGTCAAGATTCACATGAGACAAAGTGTTAGCAGCCACAGAGACTGCCCTAACAGCTTTGCGGCCAGCACCAGGGAGCCGCGGCCCCACAACAGAGATACCAGACGGAGGCATAAGAAAGGCTGGTGAGGAAGAAAACAAAGAGAGCAGAAAATGCGAGGTAAAAAAGTGGGGAAACGGAAGGAAGAAAACCAAATCGATCTGAGAAAAAAGGGAAAACGAAAATGAAAATAGATCTAAGAAGAATACCGGGAAAAGAGAGGTGAAAGGCACGGGGTAAAACAGAAGACCCAGAGCCGATTTGAGAGAAACAAGGGTTTTTAAAGAATCACGGCGATCCAGGATGGGAAACGCCGAGAGGGAGGGAAGGTTGAGAGCATTTCATTCGACTGCCTCCCATTTTGGCCATAGCCATGGAAAGCTCAAGCTTTTCTCTTTTATCACATTTACTTTTTAATATTTACTTATGTCTTTTATTTTTAAGTTTTTAATAGTTATAAATATGTGTCGCAACTAAGCCCATTATCTGGGGTTGTGATGAATTCAAATATCACCAGTAAATAATGGGTTATTTTATAGTTTGGGTAATATAAAGGTTTATTTATTGAGCCTTAGTCTTAATGCATCTTGTTAACTGGCCATTAATAAGATTGAACTGGTAAACTTAAAATGAACTTGGAAAATGGATTTTAGGTTTAAGACCCTAGACTTAATAACCCATGATCTTCCTTGAGGATAGATAACCCTTTAATAGATTTCCTTATAGGATATGAATATATCAGTCGGGCGGGGGTAACCATAATTGGAACTTAATCTTAATGAATTCAGGTAACTTGGTTGATATAGGAATATGATTAATTAGGTTACTCTGGGTATTTGTATCTGACAATCGGAAGAAGCTTTTACATATTTTTGTGTTCCAAGTTAGTAAACCAATATTTTACACAAACATAAGATAACCACTTCATCTTTAAAAAGATATTGGAAGAAATCACAACCCTGGATAGTTTTATAAATTTGAATTTTCCTCAACCTACTTTCGCGCTATCTTATTTACTTGTTTTAATTTTTAAAGTCACTATTCCAATCAAACATTCAATATGTTAGATACTGTAATCATTTGGCCTCATAAAATTAATATCTTAGGTATTAAGTCCTCGCGGGATTGATACTTTTTATACTACTTGAACGATACATGAACGCCGATCAACAGGCTTCATGAAAACTGTCAAATTTACTTGTTCGATTATCCTTTGCCATTGCAGTTTATTTCATATGGAATGAGAGGAATGCTCGACTATATGGCGAGTCTCCTAGCCCATATAGAGTTCTCTTGACCAATATTATGTTTATTGTATGGACTCGTGCTAGTTTTTCAAGAAATGTGAAGCTTTCATATGATAATAGATGGCTTCAATAATCTTGGCAACTATCTAACGATATTTTTTGATTTGATTTAGCCTTTTGGCTTTTGTTCTGTAGCTAGGAAGGCCCGTCTTCCTTAGCTCTCTAGGGTATGCCCCTGTGTTTTTGTTTTTCTTTGGTTACTATACTTACTTTATCCAAAAAAAGATACAGATTTCACAGTAACGGATTCCAATTGAGCACAAAAGCCCTCATCACTAGTACTACCCTCAACACCAAGAACAGCACCACTACCACTGCACCAAATTCCAAACTACCACCAGTCATATCTCCCACAACACACGAAACCAAACTACTACCAGTACCACCCTTAACGCCAAGACCAGACCCATTACCACTTCTGCCAAATCCAGAAGCCGAAACCAAGCCTACTCGAGTCGAAGAGTCAATAGTTGAAGGAACGAAACTAGCAGAACAGAAATAGTTAGCTTAGCACCAGAAAGAGACGTCGGTGCCGACGAGCAAACCAAAGGCAAATGGCTCGCTTTACCCGTTGGGGCTTCCAAAATCCCAAGGTTTGAATCCACTGGAAGCGAGGCACCGGAGGCCAATGATCCACGAGACAAGGCCCTAATAGTTGAACGGCCAACAACGGGGAGGCGCGGCCCCACCACAGGCAAACTGGACAGAGACATAAAGGGAGAGATATAAAAATCGAAAAAAGGAGAATGAACTAAAGCCAAAAAAAGATATAACGAAAGGGTTGATAGGGGAAGGCAAATACTTGGGAATCGAAAAAGAAGAAGAATAAAATAAACAAGAAGATAGATCAAGGATTAAGGTTTCCAAAGAATCGAGAAGGGAGTCACCGGGGGGAAAGGGAGAGTTGAGAATATTTTAGGGTTTGTTGCCAAAATCTAAGTCTCTCATGATTGTTAAGCCTTTTTCTCTATTTCTTCTTTCCTAAGAATCTCTTTATTCTTCTTATTCTTCTTATTCTTATTCTTTTTCTTCTTCTTCTTACTCATGCTCACGTCCCTCTCACTTTCTTTACAAAATTCCCTTATTTGTAAATTCTCTCTTTGTGGTTGTTTAGGTGAGGATATTGATTACTTTTCTTCCAATGCTCTTTCTCTTCGCAGGTTTGGACTATTGTACTGGCTATGTGTGAGATAGATTGGAGTTCTCACGATTGGTTGCAGACTGTTGAGTGGATATACCAGTTCACCAATGCCTCATTGTGTCATCTTCTTGTTCGGCTTTCATTTGCTGCTTCAGTTTACTACATCTAGAAGGAAATTAATGCCCACATGCATGATGTGACCCCTCGCCCTGTCAATGCTCTTCTTTATGATATTGTGTTTACTGTCCGGACTTGTGCCAGTTTACTTCGGAGGGTGAAACCATCTTACGATAATAAATGGCTTCACCTTTCTTGGCGCCTACCTGATGAAATTTTCTGACGGTGTTGATTTTTTTTTTTATAGTTTTTCTGATTTTTCTAAGAGGGCCTGTCCTCTCTAGTTGTCTCGGGTTTGCCCCCTTTTAGCTTTTAGCTTTGTTGCTAAGAGGGTCTGTGCTCCATAACTATCTGGGGTATGCCTATGTGCTTGTATTTCTTTTTTTTATTAACTTATACTTAGATTATCCAAATAAAATTCTCATTTTGGGGATTTTGGAATAGTATCCCCTTATATATTAGGGGCCATTTGAAATTTTCACGTTTGAAGAATTATTTAGAAACATGAAGAATTATCTAGATAGGTCGAGTTACTATTCATCCGAATTTTTTATCTATATTTTCAACCTATTTCTGGTTCGAATTTGGAAAAATATTCAACGGTAGGTCTCAATTTCAGCTTTTCGATAATATAAAAATCATAAAAATTGTAGTTCTTATGAGAAAATTATGGCCCAAATACTATGGGTTGTCCGAAGTGGAACATTACACAGTTTCCTATCGGAATTTTAAGGAATTTATCGATTGTCCCCAAAGTCATTCCATGAATGTATATATGCTCGAACATAATTTATATTTTATAATACTCGTCCCACGATGCAACAGTAGTCGGGATTTTCGGTCGTTATAAATTGCCAAATTTCAAACCTGTGAGTGGACACTTTCCCTTTAAACTGATTTTTCATTTTGTTATTTTACATGGCAGACTTACTTTCTCGCATTTAGGGCGTTAAACAAATTTATTTTACATTTTATGATAATTAAGCATGTTCTAAGAAATGATTTAGAATGAGATATTAGCAAAGCTTGGTTTTTATATTTTCGAGGCATGGGGTACCTTAGTATGTAACTTGTTACAGACATTGAATTGAAGGAGAGTATTTATGCACATGTAGAGGACTTGGGGACGGTGATACGTAATGCCCCCAGATCCTAGTTCAGGACTAGGGATGAAAAATGCCACTAGATCCTAGATTCAAAGCTTGGAGGGTAGCATAGAATCACATTCCCATTTCTAGTTCAGTGGCTTGGCTTGGGGGATAGTGATATGTAATACCCCAAGACCACTAGTTTCAGGGATATGAATGTCATGTTTTGGGGGACGTCGATATGTAACGTCCCAAAGTTATGAATTTCCGCTTCTGGCTCTAGTTAAGTGCACGAGGGGATAGCGATATGTGACGCCCCCATACATCAAGTTTTTCATAGATAGAGACCCGTTTTCAGATATCAAATTTTTAGAAAATAGTTTTCAAAGATCAAACATTTCAGAAACAGTTTTCAGAACAGATTCTTCAGATATAAGTTTACAGAACTAGACTTTCAAAAGTAGATTTTAGAAAAGAGACTCCATACGAGATTTTCTGAAAGTAGTTCAGAGTCTTCAGATAAGAAAAAAGGTTTTCATATAAAGTTATTTCTTGAAATGACCTTGGATTTAGAATCAAACATTTTCATTATAGTATTTCAATTTTAATTTTAAATCTTCCACTCACTTAGATCGTACAAACGATCTAACCCCCCACTCTTAGTTTCTCTATTTTACAGGTATTCCCAGAGGATGAGCTCAATAGGATGGATACTGATGGTAGTCACTAGAGGGTTTGGTCCACCAGGTCGAGTCAGAGTTTAGTTCAGACAGTGTCAAGTAACATGTAGTTTGTTTAGTAAAGAATACGCATGCAAAGAGTTATAAGTGTTCATTACTAAATTCGTAATGTATAGTGAATTTGAGTATTAAGTGTGTAAGACATTATGCATTCATGACTTAAGTTGGGCAATGGTCTCATGCGTGAGTTTATACACTAGATAGTTTAGTGTTATTAGAAAGTCAGAGGCTCAGGGGATAGTATGGCATATTCTCTGCCGATAGCATCTCTTAGATTGTCAATGTTGCAAAGATGGTATCAGAGCATGGTCTAGGGAGTCAGCGACTGCAATAGGCAGAGTGCTCGGGTCTTCTATATGCAGTTTGTTTGGGATACCCGTATACGAGGCACTACATCTCCAGACATAGAATAACCATGATTGTTGTCATATGACTACAATCCTCGAGTATGTTCTCAAAGTTCTATTACAAACAACGTGCTCAGCACGATAAATAAAATATTAACTTAACTTTTTAAACTTCTAAACTTCTTCGAGGATACTTACGAGGGTGACTGCCGCTTGGGTGATCTGCGTCTCGAGCATAACTTCCAAAGCTGAAGTGGTTGACCCACATGGAAGCCAACCTACAAAATTAGCAAACTGGTTTGGTGTCAGTTTTAAAAACTTAGTAAGTAACCATGCTAGTATTACAGTAAACAAGTCAAACATATCAACAGATTAACAAAATTATTAAATTGTTATAAGTTTGAAATTACTAATTTATTATTATCCTTTATTTTTAACCCATGTCAAGATTTCATATGTATACATGTGTGTCAATCTCATAGCTAACGTTCAAAGCATACAAAGTAAAGCTCAAATATTATAGAGTATATCGTTAATATCAATCTCACTTCAATCATGTGAAACATGAAGGCATATATCTACCCTTTATCACAAATATCCTTATTTGAAATATCATCAAAACGGTAAATCCAATAAACTTCCTTCTATTTGATTACAATAAAATTAATTGGTTGTCTGTGCATGTATAGTGCGTGCGCGTCGCTCGTTATGCCCACTAAATTTTATTTTCGCCCATTCTGGAGTTTCCGGACTGTGATTTAGCCCCCGTTTTTTTCTTTATACGCTCGTAATGGAATATAGTATTTCATTAAATAACTTAAAATTACACTCATACTTGATATCCATGGGCTAGACCCATTTCTGCTGCGCTAGGCTCCGATCTGACCCTAAAGATTCCACATTCCCCCAACATAATTGATGTACTTGGAAAGTAAATAACAGACAAATAATAAATTTTTGAAGAAACCATATAAAATAGAAGAACTTTTGGTTGCAACTTCATCTAAGCATGCATATAATGTGTTCATAAATTTTCCATTCAATTAGGTTGTTATTAATTATTAACCTATAACACTAAACTATCTACAAATCTCTTTCGATGGTCAGGTAGAAATATTCAATTTAAATCAATTAACTACATGTCTATGCTAATTAACATAAAATAAATTCATTAAGATCAGATTATAATTTTGGCTACGCATGCCTTGTAGGTATATTTCTATCATGCATGGAAATCTATTCAATGAATAAGATCACATGTTATTATTCTCACGGCTAACCCAAACTCCCTCTATTGAGTTCCTAAGGATTTACCAAAACTAATTTATTGTTGGCTGAATAAATAAAATAAGCATTCAAAGCTTAAAGAATAATAAATAATAAATAACAATACCAAAATAATAAAAATATGCAAATCAATTAATTAAACATGTCCAAGATCCATTAGAACCATAAATTTAATGAATTAAATACTAATAATATTCAATAAAAATAATCTAATCATTAATACAAGGTAAAGAATACATAAAAAATAAAACTAGAATGAAAATGGAAGAAATAAATTCTCAATTATAGTTTTGTCTTCAAACTCCAACTCCAATTGATGCACTCGTTCTTGCCTTTCTATAGGAGCTATTCTATGCTCTGAAGGCTGGAAAAATATGTTATGAGGTTCTTTTTAGGTTTTGAGATGAACTTATATTTATATAGGAGGTCATACGAATGTTTCCTCTTTAAAAATCAGATTCAGGGCAAAATTAGGGTAGAAATACCAAGTCGCGATGAGCATTACCGCTTCTCAACACTTTTTGATCATGATTGGCATGTCGCGAAGCTCATGAATGGGCGTCACGTCGCGACTTGAAAAATTGCATTGAACTAAATTTACAATTTGATCTTTGATTCAATTTTTTTCATGCACTCGTCTTAACATGCGTCAAGCGTCGGGATGCCTATTTTGACTCCGAAATTAACCTTAATTTGCTCTGTATCTTGTCATTTTATTCTTAGATAATTCTATTGAGCCATGATAGTAATTTTATCTGTAAAAAAACACCCAAAACATATCAATTCACTCATAAAACTCGATATCCGCCCACAAAACTAAGCCTAAAAGTATTTATATATAGTTACTTATTTATAAAGTGGTAAGAAGTTATGGATAGAAGGTTTCTCTACATGCGCCCATAGGAGGTGCAAATTACAGTGGTATTCAGAGTTGGTTAGTCTTGAATTAATATGCAACTGCACATCATGCGTACACGAATATGATCCAAATCAAGCTAGGCTCGCGTTAACCTTGATTTTGGAATTGGATTTGGAATAAAGTATTGAACCGATTACATAATTATTTAAATAATTATGAGTCTCAATAATATATATAAGAATTATTTAATTTACCACATGCACAAGAAATCTTTTTTTTTCCCAAATTGAGCCGATTTTTGTCTTTGATTATAACCTGCGTTATAAAATTTTATTGGATAATTATATAAGTAACGTGATATTATCCATTATATTAGAGGTGGAGATGTTTGGTTCGGTTCTATATGATTATAAAAAATATATATATTATAACATCCCCGATCTGGAAGATGTTACAGGCAGGGAATATGCCGTACTATTCCCTCAGCCTCTGTCATTCTAACTATAAACTACACTATTTTCCCTTTCTCAATCAAATTCTTATTTATGAAACCAATGCCGAAACTCAAGAATCATGGAAAACAAGTTCATTATTAATAACCGTATATTTATAAACACTTGTTTTTACATGACTACACATAACCCAAATACTAATACATGACTTTTATTTGACTCTGACTGGACTCTCACTCTCTCTCTCTCTGACTTGAACTGATGGACTCCATACCATAGTGACTGCATCAGTATCCGTCCTCCGGAGCTCGTCCTCTGATAAACCAGAACAGTATGAGTGAGGGTTAGATCATTGTACGATCTAAGTGAGTGGACTAAAACTAAAATACAGTTATAAAACATTTGGTTCTAAAACCAAAAATTCACGAATTAGCTTTATAAGAAAACTATTTTTCTGTCTGAAAACTCTGAGCTTCTTTCTGAAAAAAATCTCATCATATGAAATTTTTCTACAAAGATTAACTCAAATTCACTTTGAAAATCTGCTTCTACAAACCTATATCTGAAAAACTGTTTTCTGAAAATCAAATCTTTGAAAACTGATATGTCTTTGAAAACGTGACATATGAGGGTGTTACGTATCACCGTCCCCCCTTACGCCGAACTAAAGCCAAAAGTGCAAATCCATGACTTTGGGGTATTACGTATCATCGTCCCCCAAAACATGCAACTCTTGTCCCTGAAACTAGTAGTTATAGAGTGTTACGTATCGCAGTCCCCAAGCCACTAAACTAGAACTGGGGGTGCGGATCTATGCCACACTTCAAGCTCTAAAACTAGAATCTAGGGGCATCTGTCATCCCTAGTCCTGAACTAGGATATGAGGGCGTTACGTATCGTCATCCCCCCAATCCTCTACATGTGCACATAAGCTGTTCATCAATTCCATGTTTGTAAAAGTTATATACTGAGGTGAGTTTTTCCCTCATCCCACGAAAACATAAAAAAAATCATACTAAAGATTTTCAAAATTGTACAAAACATTACGTTTAATATGTAACTTAAATCCAATATGGCTAACGTCTTATGTGCTTGAAATAATAAGTCTCAATTCATTAATAATAAATAAATGAATCAATTATTTAATAAATAAGAAAAATCAACTTGAAAAGAGAATTGTCCACTCACTGGTCTGAAATTTGGTTGGTGTTACGCCACTCGTTGAAAGGAATTATGGTTCCTGCAATGATATATCATTGAGAAACTTAATTAGGATATAAATCGTGGAATATGTTTATGTAATATCCCGCCTAAGCCAGGATGCTACCGGCAGGAAACAGGCTAATTCTGTCTCCATAAGCCTCTGACTCTAACGAAAATTTGGCATGACCTTTGCTAAAAGCCATGCAACCTGGATTAAAGTCTAGCACCATCATACAACCTACAGGGCCCAATATATAATACAATACTAAAGTAACAACTAAAGACATAATACAACTGGGCTCCATGCCCGAATATTCATATAAATAAAAATGTTTACAATTAAATTTATACAACTCAATTCTCTACAACTAAACTCATAAACAACTTGACTCTTATATACTGAAGACCTGGTGACTGGCTGACTGCAATGCTGTTATCCTACTACTCAAGCTCTAGTGTCTGTTCACCAACCTATAAAACTCAAACACTGTTGGGTTGTGAGTCAAAAGACTCAGTAAGTAAATTGCCATTACCTCAAATTTGGCCCGTACAAATGAAATTAAAAAATTATAAATATTTCATAAAATTAATCATCACTAAACACTAAATAAATCAAATAATGTAACAAATATAATTATAAAATAACCACATAACATGATTGTATTTTTAAAAAATCAATAAATTAAATTATTCAATTAATAAGGGTTGGTTATGTTTTTTTTTTAAATTTAAAAAATATTTTAATTCGGTGTAATTTATTTTTTTAATTAAAATATTGAATAATTATTTTAAAAATAAAAAAATTAGCACTACAATTCAATTTTTTCCAATTGAATTCGATTTTTCAATTTCAATTATTTTTTTTTCCAATCGTAAATTTCCACTTAATAAAGCCCAACAAACAAGCGGCCCCTAAAATTTTCTTACCGTTAGAGGTCACGGTCCCATTGGCCCTACTGTCAAAAATTCAAACATATAAAACAAACCCTTTGCTCTCCCAACGGCTCCAACCATTTTATCAAAACCTCACTTTTTTTCTAGTGTCAATCGAGTGAGGGCCCACAAATTTTATTACAATCCAATCAAAAATATAAGACCCAATTTAAAGAATCAAAGGATCCTCTCAATTCAATCCAAAATCCAATATTTGTCATAATTAGTTCACAAAATCAACTAAAACTATGGGTGGGCGCGGTTCGGTTTGGTTCGGTTTTTGCTAAAAACCGAACCAAACCATATTTTACGGTCCGATTTTTATACCTCTCAAACCAGACCATTAATTAACGGTTTGGTTCGGATTGAAAATTTTTTAAATCAGCGATTTATGGATTGGTTCCGTTTGGTTTACGGATTATTCTACTTAAAAAAAAATATCCACTTAAGTGAAGACCAAAAAAAAAAAAAAAAAAAACTAGTCTAGCGAACAAATAGTATGAAGTGCTACGGTGTAAGCTGTGACTCCTGAGAACACATGCACTCAATAGAGGATTGAAAATGAGGCACAATTAATTCTTGTATTTTTAAAAATTACCTTGAATAATAATACTACCATCATTCTAATTAAGAGACAAATCCAACAGTTTACTTTCAAGAATAAACCATAAAACAAAAAATTTAAGAATAAAATTATTAACAAATAAATTTAAGAATAAAAGTATTAACAAAAAAATATATTAATAAAAAAATTAACAATACAAGTATTAACATACTAATAAAAAGAAAACATAAAGTAAAATTAAAAGAAAAATTCAAATCTTTTATAAAATATATAATTTTTTAATTATAACGATTCGGTTCGGTTTAACAGGTGCGGTTCGGTTTAGCATCTGAACCGAATCATAAACTGTTTGGGTGGACCAATCGGAACCACAAACCGAACCGTTAGAAAAAAAAATCGTAAATTCGATCCCATTTAGTTCGATTTTCGATTTGATTCGGTTCGGTCGATTTTTTTTTGGCCACCCTGTCTCAAACTATGGATTCAACTGGCTCGCGAACAAAATCAACGTCGCGTCTTGCAATAATGAGGTCTGAAGAAACGTTACATCTGTCTCTAGACTAATATCTCCCTCTCCGAAGAAAACTCCAGTGCTGTCACCTTCAGTTCTTCTCCAAGAAACCGCTGCTACTGTCACCATCTCCCATGAGAAATTTAAGAACACGTTTAACTGATCGTCTTGAAATGGCCGATGAGTGGGTTTTGAGGTAAATGGATCTCGCAGGAGATGCAAAACAAAAGGAGGTCAAATGGGTTTGGTGGGATGTGCGTCGCCGAGGAATCATCGATGGTCGAGGAGAAGATCAGAGATGGAGATGAGAGACGAGAGGGATATTGCAATTGGGTTGGTGGATGAAATTGGGAAGGTAAGGAAAAGGAGGCATAGCGTGCGGTCCCAGAAAGAAATGTTGGGGTTATATGGGCGGAAACGCGGCTATCGGGCAAAATTGACTTTTAAAACTTTTAACAGCCCTGATGAATAATTGATATTGTATATCAATTATAAATTCGTATTCTGCCATAATCTCTGATGACATTCATAAGTATCATAATTTCACAAAATTACAATTTTTCCTTAATGCGATTTTACGGAAAATTTCTGAAACACTTCCGAAGCAATTTCGAAAATTCTATAAATTTTCCTATGCATTATTATACATCCAATTACATCCATAACATCTCAATTTCACAAATTGAGCCAAATTGAATTAATTACAAATATAAATCAAATTAATTCTAAAATTAATTCAATTCATATCCATAGCCAAATCCAATTTGATCGATACAATGAGTCCCACCATAAAATTACTCTAAAACAATTCTAGGTCACTTATGAGTGGCTAATATAACTCTAAGAATGGCAATATGAGTATCCAATACCCTAATTGGGTCAATTACATTAATTACCCAATTTGTTTACACATGCTACAATATAATCATTTGGTTTTTTCTCACAAACAAAACTCATCAAACAAGCATAAATCCTAAATACATCATATGTAATTCAATTGGAACAAATTGAAATAATTTTCAAGGAATTACCTTAACTCATTCACTATCTATAGTTTAAGCTCCAATTGAAGTTGTTTATGCTTCCAATTTGTTGTTTTGTCCTTCCAAGAGAAAACCCCAAATTGATTTATTTGAAACCATTTCAAAACAAGCCAAAAACAGCCCTCTTTAACCGCATAACCATTGCTCAACATTTAAGAAAATGGCCGAATGGCATTTTTTTTATCTCCAGTTCAAGAAATGGAAATGGCCTTTGAAAGTCAAAAGTGAATGAAAAACAATTTTCATTCATTCGCTTTTCATTTGATATTAACTTTGCCAAATTGGCCAAATAGCTTCCACCACACACATAAGCGTCAGAAGCTAAAAGCAAAAAGAATGAAAAACCATTTTCCATTTAATTTTAATTTTTGCCGAGACAGAGAAGCATGTGCTCATATCAAAACAACTTTTGAATACTCTCAATTCATTTCACCTGGAAGAGAACTAAGAAATAATAAAAATGAAAAACAACCTTTTTCACCTTTCTTTTCAGCTTTTGCCGAAAATGGCTTCCCCTCTCAGCTGGCCGAATTTGGCTAATGAAAACCCTAATTTTTCATCTTACTTTCAACTTGGCCGTAAGAGGCAATAAAAAAAAATAAAAAAGAGGTATCATCTCTACAATCTTGACACATGTCCCAATTTTATGACTAACATTTAGTCAAAAAAAATAGTAATTATCTAAATTGAATATTCCAAGAATATTCCATCTTTAGAAGCTAAATTAATTAATCAACATTTAATTAATTAATATAAAAGTGGTATATATATATGTCAAAATTCTAATATGTATCTAATCAAATTATATATCAAATACAAATACACATTAGATATAAAATTACCTCGGCATGTGTAAAATTACGAATAATCAAATTATTTGTAATTAATTGCTCTAGTGCTCTACGAGTTTACTTTATTAGCGGGACTCTTTAAGTTTAGGTCTATCCGTCACGAAATCCATTTCGTGTCCATAATCCACCCACTCATGGATTAGATGATCACGGATAATCTTGCTAAACTATACAAGTCGAGGTCATAACATACGTATAATCTCTCCGTCACAGGCCATCCGTATAATACCTGGGATATAGATCAGAACGTCAAATCCGTTCGGTATAATACAGTCGACTTTCAATTTACGATCTCTAAATAACATTCGGAACTAGTTTCCGATGTTATAACCACGGCCATGGATTTACTAGATCATAAACACGTGGGGATGCCTATGCCCTGTACACAGGACTGACGGATCCTATCTTGATACACACTGGATATCATGAGTATCAGTCCACACCCAACGAACAGGCGGAGGTCTGATCATGAATAGATCGTTGACGTGACTGCCATCAAAGTGTGGAGGATAACTCATATATCTCACTGTGGTATCTCAAGTCGAAGGACCACTATGCTCGCTCAACTCGAGAAGGTTCCTATTGACGTTGGTGTACCATCTATTAGGAACCCTTCAGTGAGTCGTTCAGTGTCTTATCAAATAAACACCTACATGTCTATACGAGTCTCCCGAGACTCAAGGTTCACTGGGATAAGCCATCGGACCAAGTCACGATATACGACATGTACTGGTCTCAGCGGATTTTACTAACCGACCCGTGTTAGCAAATCTTGACCAGGAACTTTATTTAAGGATATACATCTAATAGTGCGCTTCCCAATGTCAATTACAAACTACATTATAATTGCGCACTATACTGTAAATCCTAAGGTCTTTGTCTAATATACAAGTATCACTGAACCGGATTCAGTTTTGATCTAATCGTAATCAGATTACCAATCGCAATTAGATCAAATAAGCGTATAAAAGATAAGGGTGCTACCGTTAAATTAGTAATATTATGGAAAATACAATTGCTCGTATTTATGAATCAGACATAAATACGATCCGGATTGACACTCAGAGCACTAACCCTAACAATTTCTCCCACTTGCTCTAGTGCCAATCCCCGATATCCTATACACATCTTATTATGTATCACATATCGTGGCCCTCAAGAGCTCACCAGCACTCAAGAGGTAGGCATCAACAAATGAGTCTGCTTTATCAAATCGAGTTTGTCCAACAAACCCAACCGCTTTCCTTAACAGCATCATTCATATTTTGTAGAATCCAAATTCTTCATCAATATGACTCGGATGTTATATCAGTATTGTGCTATAGCTACTGAGTTGTCTATGTATTTAGAAATCAAATCCAAATACTTTGAGACACCCGCAAGCACCACACTAATATGAAGACTTCTAATCTATGAGGTCACTATGCAACTTCATAAGTCAATACTTCAAAAGTTACAATTGATTCCACTAGATTAGTAGAATTAATGGTGACACTCCCACTGCATCTTTTCTGACTTTATATGACATAGACCATCTAATGTCATAATTAGAATAAAAACTAATATGACCTTATGGTTGCTGACTAAATTCTCCATGTATGAGAAACTCGTTCTTAATATCTCAAAGATCACAAAGAACATGTTTCTAGAACCATCATATGGTCTGCAACATATCAAAATAACTCGTAACAATTACGATTAAATTGACATCTATAATCGCATATATATAGTATTCATTACGCCATCATTCTATGATGCATAAGATTGATTAGACATTCCAATCATTCTTTCTTTCGACAAGGGAATCATGCTTTACGAAAGTTAAATACTATATATATAAAAGACACATTAACTATCAAATAGTTATACTAACTGTCATACAGATAGTCTAACTGTGTCCTTTTATTAGATCATATCTAATATGCAGCTGATGTGAGTATTTCACAAGTCTCTCAGTTTTATATCTTATATAAAACTTATATCAAATATAACAGAGACTCCTCCCACTGCTTCTACGGAGAAAAGAAGACTTAAGGATATGTAACACTAGAAAGAAATTCGTACGCTCCCACTGACCCTACTGAAAAATATGTATTCTCTATATTTCGATAAAACCAGACAATCTGACTGACATCAAAATCAGAGAACACGGATTTTCGGAAAGCCTATCTGAGGGTCTTTTCATCTTATCAATTACGTAGTTCCACTTACAGTTTATCATTCTCACATTTAACTTCACTAAGTCAAATCTATCTGCAATCGTCAACATCCAATGTCAACTACCAAGTAATAAAATAATTTTGTTACTCGGATCGTAGGAAAGATATTCTATCAAATATAATACAATATTCGATTAAATAGAATAAATGATAAACCTATTACTCGTACCTCAGAGGCATAAGTACTTTCAATATATAATCATTATACAAAAGAAAGTTTCAAATCTTAAACTTTTCAAGATTCAAATTTTCCACTATACATATCATATATGTATTTGTAGAAACAAATGGAACCTAAATCAAAAAGACGAAATTTATGTTACAGGAGCATAACCCCAAAAGCATTGAAAATCAATTCGGTAATACTCAATATCAACAAATCAAATCATATAAGATTCGATAACTTCCACTGACTAATTCCATCAAAATGGAATCGCGGAAGTTTAATATTGAGTAAAAATCATATTGATTAAATAACTATAGAACTAATTGCCTTAAATTCACATATTTGATCATATCAAACATCTTTAAACAATTCAAAGACTCGCGATGAATTTTATAGTTTTCAACACTTCAAATAGAATATCTTAGAACCATTCAAAATATTCCATTTACGTTTCATCAGAGACATAATGAAAGTCTTTGAACAATTAAAGACGTTCAACATGTTCTCTACTAGAAACACGTAACTAAGTCATGACAAATCATTAACTAAGTTACAGAGCATAGAAAACTAGAAAACTATCTTAAGGTAATTTCTAATTTTAAAACTATATACATCCAATGTATTAGTCTATAAATCGATGGTCCAATGACAATCATCGGTTAAATGAGATTTAATCACATCCTGAATACAATATTCATTAAATGGATAAGGATATGTGTGTGATCTCGTATCAGACCACCATTTACCATACGGAATAAGCATCTAATGCTTTTTATATAAAACCTCATAAAGCATAGTTCTCAGTTATTTACTCTACCAAATATTTTCTTAATGCTTATCTTTCATTAATGACACTTCTAGTCGCTTTAAAATATATAACAATTGTTTATACAGAACAAATAACTATCCAATAGTCACAAGTTCTGATATCAAATATCAAAACAATTGTTAAATTATTTTAATTAACTAGACGGGAGATCCGGTATCCAATACCTACATTTGTCGTATTGTGAAAATCGATATTCTCTGTACACAACTATACACATCTCTTTTCTCAAGCTTTATAATTTGCGTTCAATTATTCACAACACGATTGCAAATAATTTATTAGCAAACTGTGTCAAAACACATGACTTCTAAAAGTCACTAAGCTAAGAAACGTCATTAAAAGATAAATAAACACTTAAGGGTTTTCTTAATGCCAGTCAAGAATCTCGAGACATGAACTGATTTATGTCAATTCTTACTGCATAAGAAACAATTCTAACTATTATATTATATCCTAAACCAGATATCTATTTAGATTACCTATCGTGACTTAGAAACTAAGTCACAAACCATCTTGATTTTCAAGAAAATCGGAACAATAGTTCCCGATGGTTTTCAACTAATTTATTATATCTAAGTCAACTATCTTTCTAGAATCTATTCTAGAACTACGCAACTAAGTAAAGTCAGAAAACCTATTCTAATAATAGACATCCAGTGAATTAGAAATGTCAATCTATAAACAATATAGAATAAAGGAAAACGAAAGTAGTAAATTCCAAAATATTACACACTGCTTAAGTTATGGATTTTAAACTCAGCAGTGTCTCCCACTACTTACGTAATACCGTAATCCCCAACGGACAACGGGAATTCAATAATTAAATCGAATTCCATAGTGAGAGTAGAATCCCATGAATATATTTCGACTCACAGCTTTGGCACGTTCTCGCCTACGTATATTCATTAGGTAGACAACTCATTGTCAATCACTCATCAGTGACTCCTTGTTTTGGTCCTGACTGTTTCTCGCTGTGACAGCTTTGGCACGTTCACAGGGAGGGGTATCAAGGCTACACTTGCCAATGACAAACTCAAGCTACCGATGTAGTCCTGACAGCTTTGGCACGTTCAGGATTTCCACTTTCACTTGAATTTGTCTCTTATCATATAAGTTCTACCGGCGCAAATGAACTACCATCAACCGTAACTGCACAGCTTTGGCACGATACAGCTATAGCATCAGAAATCATTTGCATCCGTACTGACAAGGCGGACCAAGAAACATGTATCCAATACACATTACTTACATCACCAGCCATATTTAAAAGCGGGGATTTTCCTACAGAAGCCATACTCTACATCCAATGCAGAATTTTAATCTAAATCATTTTCTAAACAATTCAATTGTACCTATAGGAAATATAACTCAATTTAACTATTAAATTTGTTACATTTTCCGTTAGCGTAAAACTGAAAAGTTAAGAAACATATCTAGATTCCTAGCATGTGCGAACATTAAAATTGGATTATATATCAAATATCAAGCATGAATAATGTAATGGATGAAGCATCAGACCTGCTCTGATACCATTTTTGTTGGGGTTATATGGGCGGAAACGCGGCTATCGGGCAAAATTGACTTTTAAAACTTTTAACAAAGCCCTGATGAATAATTGATATTGATATATCAATTATAAATTCGTATTCTGCCATAATCTCTGATGACATTCATAAGTATCATAATTTCACAAATTACAATTTTTCCTTAATGCGATTTTACGGAAAATTTCTGAAACACTTCCGAAGCAATTTCGAAAATTCTATAAATTTTCCTATGCATTATATCATCCAATTACATCCATAACATCTCAATTTCACAAATTGAGCCAAATTGAATTAATTACAAATTAATCAAATTAATTCTAAAATTAATTCAATTCATATCCATAGCCAAATCCAATTTGATCGATACAATGAGTCCCACCATAAAATTACTCTAAAACAATTCTAGGTCACTTATGAGTGGCTAATATAACTCTAGAATGGCAATATGAGTATCCAATACCCTAATTGGGTCAATTACATTAATTACCCAATTTGTTTACACATGCTACAATAATATAATCATTTGGTTTTTTCTCACAAACAAAACTCATCAAACAAGCATAAATCCTAAATACATCATATGTAATTCAATTGGAACAAATTGAAATAATTTTCAAGGAATTACCTTAACTCATTCACTATCTATAGTTTAAGCTCCATTGAAGTTGTTTATGCTTCCAATTTGTTGTTTTGTCCTTCCAAGAGAAAACCCCAAATTGATTTTTTGAAACCATTTCAAAACAAGCCAAAAACAGCCCTCTTTAACCGCATAACCATTGCTCAACATTTAAGAAAATGGCCGAATGGCATTTTTTTTATCTCCAGTTCAAGAAATGGAAATGGCCTTTGAAGTCAAAAGTGAATGAAAAACATTTTCATTCATTCGCTTTTCATTTGATTTGATATAACTTTGCCAAATTGGCCAAATAGCTTCCACCACACACATAAGCGTCAGAAGCTAAAAGCAAAAGAATGAAAAACCATTTTCCATTTAATTTTAATTTTTGCCGAGACAGAGAAGCATGTGCTCATATCAAAACAACTTTTGAATACTCTCAATTCATTTCACCTGGAAGAGAACTAAGAAATAATAAAAATGAAAAACACCTTTTTCACCTTTCTTTTCAGCTTTTGCCGAAAATGGCTTCCCCTCTCAGCTGGCCGAATTTGGCTAATGAAAACCCTAATTTTTCATCTTACTTTCAACTTGGCCGTAAGAGGCAATAAAAAAAAATAAAAAAGAGGTATCATCTCTACAATCTTGACACATGTCCCAATTTTATGACTAACATTAGTCAAAAAAAATAGTAATTATCTAAATTGAATATTCCAAGAATATTCCATCTTAGAAGCTAAATTAATTAATCACATTTAATTAATTATATAAAAGTGGTAATATATATAGTCAAAATTCTAATATGTATCTAATCAAATTTATATCAAATACAAATACACATTAGATATAAAATTACCTCGGCATGTGTAAAATTACGATAATCAAATTATTTGTAATTAATTGCTCTAGTGCTCTACGAGTTTACTTTATTAGCGGGACTCTTTAAGTTTAGGTCTATCCGTCACGAAATCCAATTTCGTGTCCATAATCCACCCACTCATGGATTATGATGATCACGGATAATCTTGCTAAACTATACAAGTCGAGGTCATAACATACGTATAATCTCTCCGTCACAGGCCATCCGTATAATACCTGGGATATAGATCAGAACGTCAAATCCGTTCGGTATAATACAGTCGACTTTCAATTTACGATCTCTAAATAACATTCGGAACTAGTTTCCGATGTTATACACCACGGCCATGGATTTACTAGATCATAAACACGTGGGGATGCCTATGCCCTGTACACAGGACTGACGGATCCTATCTTGATACACACTGGATATCATGAGTATCAGTCCACACCCAACGAACAGGCGGAGGTCTGATCATGAATAGATCGTTGACGTGACTGCCATCAAAGTGTGGAGGATAACTCATATATCTCACTGTGGTATCTCAAGTCGAAGGACCACTATGCTCGCTCAACTCGAGAAGGTTCCTATTGACGTTGGTGTACCATCTATTAGGAAACCTTCAGTGAGTCGTTCAGTGTCTTATCAAATAAACACCTACATGTCTATACGAGTCTCCCGAGACTCAAGGTTCACTGGGATAAGCCATCGGACCAAGTCACGATATACGACATGTACTGGTCTCAGCGGATTTTACTAACCGACCCGTGTTAGCAAATCTTGACCAGGAACTTTATTTAAGGATATACATCTAATAGTGCGCTTCCCAATGTCAATTACAAACTACATTATAATTGCGCACTATACTGTAAATCCTAAGGTCTTTGTCTAATATACAAGTATCACTGAACCGGATTCAGTTTCGATCTAATCGTAATCAGATTACCAATCGCAATTAGATCAAATAAGCGTATAAAAGATAAGGGTGCTACCGTTAAATTAGTAATATTATGGAAAATACAATTGCTCGTATTTATGAATCAGACATAAATACGATCCGGATTGACACTCAGAGCACTAAACCCTAACAAGAAAAGCTTAGTCTGGTTCCTTGTGTTCCTTCTCCAAGTTTATCTACAAGTATGTGTTGATGATTCTTTGTTTGATAATTGGTTTTATTCTGCTAGATAATTTTTTTTGGGTTCTATACTTCTATGGATTGATTTGTGATTTGTTGAGTATAGAAATGGATGATGGTGGAGAAGGGAATCTTGATCGAATCAAGCAGATGCTATCTGATTTGATTATGTGGAGGGATGTTGCCAAGTCAAGTCTTTGGTTGGTCTTGGGTGCTTATGTATCTTGTCTTCTGGTTTTGCTAAAGGAGTTAACTTTAGGTGTTCATTTCTTGTTATCTCAACTTTCTTTCTTTCTTTCTTTTTATTTTTTTTTGTTTTTTTGTTTTTGAATTATGATTAAGATATCTGAATCTTCTTAATTTCTTGTTTTAAGCATCTTCTCGGCTATTTCCCAACTCGGGATTTTGTTCTTGGGTGCATCATTTTTCTCAAATTCAATCTAACAAAGGTACATATTCAATTGGTTTTATCATTTTATGCTTTAATTAAACTTGCTCCTGATGACTTTTGGAATTGGTATGATAACTGCAACGTCCAATCCGTTTAGTTTACAGGTCATTTTGTGAATGCGGTCTTCAATTTAGTTCCTGATGCAAATCTTTTGGTGATTTTTTGAATATATATATGAACAGGGTTTTTTTTATCGGCTTCACTGTCCCAAAACTGTACTCTCACTACTCTAATCAGATAAACCAAAAAGGTTTGTGTTTGCGCAATTTTTATGGGTGAAGAAAGAAGAGCGTGTAAGATTCAAACCTCCCAAGACAAAGTCCCAGCGAGGGGTGTTTGATTAAGTGAATAAGCCTCCAATGGGCACAAGCGTACAAATTACAGTCCTAAGGATTACAATATAAGAAATAAAAAATAATAAAGATATGCTCATTTGAGTCTTCATTTGATCGGGCTTTTTCTCTTGGTGTAAATGAGCTTTTATAGTGAAGTTTGTCAACCGTTTTGGGTAGCTCCAGTATCCCCGTGCAGTTACTGGATCATGCCTATAACCATTGAGCTGCGTGTCTCAACTGCTCGGATGTGGAGGGAAAATCGTCCAACTGCTGCGATCGTGGAAGCAACTGCATCACGTATTTTGTCCTAACCGCTAATTCGGTCGTCCCAAGCCCTTCGTCGCTCTTCGCTTCATCCTCCTTCCTCCCTTCGTTCTTTCCTTCATCCTACGGTGATTTCTCAAAACAATGATATCATTTCCTCTGTCAACAGGTGATTTCTCAAAACAATGACGTCATTTCTTCTGTCAATAATTGTCCCCCCAAATTTACCTTGATTGAGCCGGAAGTGAAGATCGATGTGAATTTTTTCGGTCTTCCATCGAAAAGGCGTATAGATTGGAGCGATAGAAACTTGTATGGTCATTCCTCTTCGCCCTCGACCAGCCCATCACTCAGTCAATCCTCAGTCCAGAGAATCTGTGGAATCGGGCTCACAAAACTCTCCGTTTAGAGAAGCTCAGGCCAGCCGCTGCCAACGAACGTAACCCATCCGCAACCGGGGGGTGCAGTACCTTCCACAAAGAGAACCCTTGACAATTGTCACTAACGGACGCAGCCCATCCACAACATTACATTTCATTTTACACCTTACACCGTGTGGATGGCCGTTAGTGAATCCTTTTACATTCTATTTTACACCTTACTAAAAGGAAGCTTTCGCTCCTGATGGCCTATGTTGCATGCAGATCTTTCCTTTTTCCCGACTCTGTTCTGCTTCTCCCAATCTTTTCTTTTACCTGGCCTTGGCCTGCTCCACCTTCTTCTTTCATTTACCCAATAAGGAATTTTGCCTGGTTGAAAGGGAGCAAGCCAAAACATTTTTGAGGGTATGAGTGGTTCTTGGTTAAGTACTTGAGTAAGTTTTTCTTACAAGCTACTCCCTTAACCCTCTCCTTTATATGGTTAAGTACCATTCATCCTTTTCCGTTTTCCCGCCACTTCCACTTCTCGATGACCCGTATTGCGACACCTGTCCTAGGTTAAACCTTTCGTCTGTTACATAAGGATTCATCCCATTCTAGTTCTCACCTTACCTTCGACTTCTTTTGAAACTCACTTTTATCGCATTCTCGACCTTCTATTATCAATGGCTTCTTCATCATCTGCTCCCAAAACTGGCGCCTCAAACTTCACCGATTATAAGATGCCGCTGGAATCTTCTTCTGTGGGTGTCTTCGGCCTTCACACTCTTGATGAGGATTTTCGGCCAGTGTGCTCTTGGTCCTATCTTCATTGAAGATGACACTATTACAACAGCTCCGTTGGCTCAGTAGTTCCCTTCTTCTTCTGGCCTCCCATTTTCTGAGCCACTTAACATCTCTTCTCTTGCTCATTCAATCCAATTCGTACCTGACCTAAACCCGATACCGCATTCGAAGCCTGGTTTTCAACCTATGCTGTTGCATGCGGGAGCCTTTTTAGAAAAAACATCACCTTCTTCCTTTCATCGAGCTTTCATTAGCTTTGCCTCCTTTTGACCGTAACTTGTTTCATATTTCTTTGCTTTTTTGGTATTCTGAATACAATGAATTCATTTTTCCGGTCGGGCCCTTCACTATTACCCTTCGTGATATTGGAGCTCTTACTAGACTGACCCCTCTTGGAGCGACCATCTCGGCCTCCATAACTTTTTGTTTCCCTCCTCCAATAATGGATTCTTCTTATTCGTCCTATTCTTCTTTCATTCGCACATTTTCAAAAATGGCCGGTACGGTCTCAATGTTAGAGCGAATGACCTTTCTTCATTATTGGCTGTGCAAATACATCATTTGTGCACCTAGCCAAAAGCCTGTGGTGGGTTATTTCACTATCTCTTCTGATCTTGCCCATGGCCGTCACTTAGACATGGCCTCCTTTATACTGGCCGCCATATATCGGGGATTGGCCGTCCTCTAGAAACAACTTCGGTCGAAGGCATCACCCATTACCTCTGGTCCCCTGTCGCTTGTTCAACTCTGATTGAGAGCATATTTCCCTGTCTTCGGCACAATTAATTCAACTCACCCTTATCCTTGTGCCGGTCTTCTTTTTGCTCAATTACGGCTAACTTCTTTCCGTCCTCGAGCTGTTTTTGAGTATTTCTATACTATTCCTCGAGCTCCCTTTTTTCCCTTTTTTCTGTGTCGGATAGTCTATCCTTCGTTCATGACCTTCCACTTTCGGAAGATGATGAATTAGGTCTTCGCATATGGCGCAAATTTGTATGCAGCCGCGACCTGATTCATGACATCTTGACTGGGGCCAATGGCAAGGCCGGAGTGGAGGTGTATTCACCCAACTTTGTTGCCCATCAATTCGGTCTCATTCAAGGGTGGCCTCTTTCTTTCTTTCACACACGCTCTGCTTCGTCAGACCGTTTAAGGTCTTTTCAGTCTCTGAAGTTGAGGATTCCTTGGCGAAAACTCTCTATTTGATCTCTTCTTTTGTTATCGCTTCTTTTGCTATTTTCACATATGTTCATTCTTCTTTTGATTGTTTTTTTCCATCTGCCCGCGAATGATTTTTCTCTTTGCCTTCCGCGAGAGTCGTTTCTTCCATTCCTTTGTCCCCCAAGTCTTCTGAGCCAACGGGGTCGAAGAAAGCAGCTGAGGCGTCCAAGCCCAAGAAAATAAAGCTCGCTAATTGGAAAAAGCCTTCCCCTAGTCGTAGTTCTGATTTAGATGTGCCACTCGTCCTTCGCTCTAAGGTATGAATTTGAGACCCGTATTCTTTTGCACATAAATTTGACGTACTCTGAAATCATAATTTTACATTTCATGTAGGTGCTTCAGATCGAGTCACCTTCCGTAATGCCTGAAACGACCCTACCTTTGGCGGCCGAAATTCCCCTAGGCGGCGGCCTCGAGGAAGCGGGTCTTATTGGAGCGGCGGTTGTTCAACTTCCTTTAGATGAGGACGAAGCGCCGATGGGCCAAATCACGGAGCAAACACCAGAAGAAGGCGGCGCAATTGGAGTCGATCCCCAAGGTACGGAGCCATATATATGAACGTCTTTTTCAAACAATCCTGTACCAATCGTGCAGGGTTTTGATGATTGTCGCATTTACATAGAAGTGTAAGTCATTTTCTAATTCTAATTCTTTTGTAGATGCTCGGCCTACTACCACCCGCAACATTCAATGCCAGAAGCAGCATGTCCAAGTACTTTCTGTGCACCAGACTTCGGCATTTGCGCAGCCGTCATCTTCGGCTCCTCCGTCTTTTCCTTCTCAAGTGGAGTCTCTTGTGCCTGAACAGCCGTCCCTTCCGGCTTTCATGATTGCTGCTTCTACAGCTCCTGTTCCGACAGTCCAAGTGCCAGCTGCTTCTGAACAATCATCACCCCCTCGAGCTGAGTCTCCCGTCTTGCCATAAAGTTCTCCTGCTCGGCCGTCTCCTTCTCAGGCCGCATGGCCGCTGGCTCTTGTCCCCTAGCATCCATTATCCTCGGATCCTTCATCTCAATAAGAACTAGCGCAGTCACAAGCCGAGGCACTTGAGGCATTGGTGGATCAGCCTTCCGGCTATGGTTTTGGGGTGGTAAGTCTTTCTCCCCAATTTCTTTAACTCATGGTTTTAGTTCATTTTGCTAATTCCTTCTTCGTGTGCAGGCATCCGACCACTTGCTGCACTCGGTCCAGAACATTTTGGACCGCCTTGGGCGATTGTACTATGCTTCTTTTTGGCCTCCTTCGCCTTCGGTCAACACCAGCACAAACTTGGAGGGCCTTCGGGAAATTCTTGGTCAATACATTTCCTTTGCTGCACTGGAGGTTAGTCAGGCCGCTCGGCCAGAGAACGTCCTTCAATTGGAAAAAAACTCCTCCGAATAAAGCCGGATATTGGCCCTCCCTGCCTTGCCCATATCGGTTGATGATCGGTTTTCCTCTAAGAAATGTAGGACGTCATAACAGCTCTTCTTTCTCGGTATCACAATATGCACAGCCAGAGGGTTGGCCTTCGCTCCTTTGTAATGAGGAAGGAAATGCTCCGTGGCTTTCTTGACGCCCTTCATCAGGCCCTGAGGGAGTCCACAAAAGAGATGATGACTGGAGAGTCGATCTTCCTAGACTTGGAGTGACAGTTACAAGAGATTCAGCGTCTTATTGAGGAAAATCGTATGAGAAGAGTGGCTAAGAGGAGGACCATTGCTACTCAAGTAACGGAGATGAAAAAGTTTATGGCAGAGTATGAAGGTCTAGCCCGTATAAATATTGAGAAAATCTTGGCCAATTTGGATGCGGTGGGTGTGGAGATACATGATGAATGGCACCTGAGGGGAGAGACGCTTTCGGCCATTAAGGAGCTGCCCGGGGATTTTCGGCGGTCTTTGGGCCAAAATTAATGATTTTTGTAAGATATTATATCATCTATTCCTTGTATTTTTAGGACGTCTTCGTCCGTGATTAATGAAAATACTTTATTATTCCAGTGCATTTTATACATTTTCATGCTCCTACAAAGAGGGTACATATCTCTTTAAGTTCTTGTCATTTATCGCTCTTGCATGCACTCATCTGTTCAAGTCCTGCAAATGATATGCTCCGTTTGGTAACACATCTTTCACTACGAATGGGCCTTCCCAGTTGGGCGACCATTTGCCATACGCTTGGTCCTTAGAACCAAGTGGCAATATAGTTTTCCATACTAATTTGGCCTCCCTGAATGATTTAGCCATTACTCTGAGATTATATTCCTTGGCTATTTTTCTCTTTTGTGCTTCTAGACGATTTAGTACATCACATCTGATATCGTCCAATTCCAATAAATTCTGGATCATTGCCTCGTCGTAGTCTTCCTTTGTCAGCTTCTCTTGTAACATCACCCTGGTGGACTCGATATTTATTTCTACTGGTAGCACAACCTCGTGACCAAACACTAACTGAAACGGCGTCACTAAAGTACTTGTTCGTGGTTACGTCCTATAGGCCCATAGAGCCTGACTCAAATATTCATCTCATCGTCTAGCGTTGTCTGACACCATCTTCCGAATCAACCCTTTAAGGGTCTTATTGGACGATTCTGCTTTACCATTTGACCGAGGGTAATAGGGGGTAGTGTTCACCAACCGGATTCTGTATTCGGCCAGGAAGCTTTTCACCTTTTCACCGTTTAATGAGGTGCCATGGTCTACCATTATTGTTTGTGGTATACCAAATCGGTGAATTATATGCTGTTTTATGAACTTAATGATCTGTTCTTGGGAGATTTCCACAACTGGGATAACTTCCACCCGTTTGGTAAAGAAATCGGTAGCAACGATGATGAAAGTATGTCTCTTGCTTGATGTTGGGTAAATCTTCCCTATCAAGTCTATCGCTCATCCCATAAACGGCCATGACTTAATGACTGGGATCATCTCGGTCGCTGGTGCCCTTTGAATAGGCCCATGCTTCTGACAAGCAATGTATCCTTTAGCATACGAGATGCACGATTCTCCCATATTCGGCCAATATTAGCCGCTCCGTATAATCAACCACCTCATCTTTATTCCTGCTTGGTGAGCCCCACAAACACTTTCATACACTTCGGCCATGATAGTTTTGGATTCAGATGGCCCTACACTTTTCAACAACAATCCATCTTGTCGTTTTTTATATAGCACATCTCCTCAGACTACGTAGTTCAGGGCTTTAAGTTTTAGCCTTCGATCATTCCCTCATTCGGGCTGTTTTAGAAATATCTTGATTTCGCTTCTCTCATCGTCCTCTCTTTGGCTTCGATGACCATGACATCCGTCTGCATACTTCGTCTCATTAAGGCTGGCTTGACCTCATCGCCTCTATATATCCCACCTATATTTGTCTACTTATATCCAGAAGCTGCATGGGCTAAGCCATTGGCCAATTCGTTCTTCGCCCTTGGAACGTGTTCCAACTCAGCATGACCAAATTGCTCTACTAACACTTTGGCCACATCCAATAATGCCATGACTGATGAGCTTTGGCATTTAAAGGTTCCTATCACTTGTTGGATTACTAGTTGCGAATCCCCCTTAATGGATACATGGGTCACTCCCATGTTGATGAGCATCTCCAACTCAAGTATCAAGGCTTCATATTCGGCCTGGTTATTAGTGCAATATTCGTTCAACTTGATTAAGAACCGAAATGATTCTCCTAATGGCCTGACTAAGACAATCCATATTCCAGCTCATTTCATTGTGCTGGATCCATTGAAATACATCGTCCATGGTTTCAGACTGAATTCATCCAGATCCATTTCTATTTCTCTAATAGTGCTCAAATATTGGTGATCGGCCAAGAAATCGACCAAAGCTTGATTTTTAACGACCCTTTGGGGCTCATGCCGTATATCGAATTCTAAAAGTGACAGTGACCAATACCCAACTCTTTGATGCAAGATAGGACGAGAAAACATGTACTTTATTATATTAATTCTTGTGATCAAATACACTATGTTCGGCCTAAGGTAGGCTCGTAATTTAGTACATGTGAAATATAAAGCCAAACATAATTTCTCCATTGGAGAATAATTACATTCATAATTCAGCAATTGTTTGCTAATATAATAAATGGCTCTCTCAGCGTTCATGTCATCATCTTGTGCGATCATCCGAGCTACGGACTGTTCTTCGCCGATATGTACAATTTCATTGGCCTTCCTAGCACTGGAGGTACCATCACCGGTGGTTGTGACAAGTATTTCTTCAAACTATCAAAAGCTTGTTGATGTTCTTCGGTCCAGACGAATTCGTCATTGTCATTTAACCTCAATAAAGAGGAGAACACTTTTGTTTTCCCTGCATAATTGGAGATAAATCGTCTTAAGAAGTTGATTTGTCCTAAGAAGCTCTGTAACTTTTTCTTATTTCGGGGCAGTATAGCTTCGGTGATCGCCCGAGATTTATTGGGGTCAATCTCGATTCTCCGTTGGTGTACTAGAAAACCTAGGAAATTTCCTGCACACACCCCGAAAGCACATTTGGCATGATTCAATTTTAGTTTAAACTTCCTCATTCGCTCAAAGGTCGTTGCTAAATGGCTAAAATGTTCTTCCATGGTTACAGACTTAGCCACTATATCGTCCACATAGACTTCTACAAATTCACCAATCATGTCATGAAAGATCAAATTCATGGCCCGCTGATAAGTGGCACCAGTGTTTTTTAGGCCGAACGGCATCACTACCCATTCATAACACCCTAGAGAGCCTGGGCACCTTAAGGCTGTTTTGTGTACATCATTTTTGACGATGTAAATCTGATTATAACCTGCATACCCATCCATAAAAGAGTAGACTTGGTACCCCGCCGTGGAGTCCACTAGGGAATCTATTGTCGGCATTGGGTATTGATCTTTTGGTGTCGCTAAGTTTAAATTCTTGAAATCTATACAGATCCTTATTTTTCCATTATTTTTCCTGACTGGGAAGATATTTGACAACCATTCCACATATCAGGTCGTCCTAATGAATTTCGCCTCTAAAAGGCATTCAACTTCTTTCTTAATATCAGGCATGCCATTGGGCGCAAACCTCCGAGGAGGCTGCTTATAAGGCCTATGGCTTGGCACGATTGGCAGCCTATCTCCACCAATGTCCTATCTAAACCATGCATCTCGTTGTAGTCCCATGCAAAATAATCTTTGTACTCCCGCAGTAAACAAATTAGCTTTTCGCGTACCTGTGACTCCAGCTCCTTGCTGACGTAAGTGATGCGTCTATCATGCTCGCTCCCCAAATTTACCTCGTCCAACGCATCTTGTCCTCTTGAGATATTTGTCTTTTGTTGTCCATTCAGAACGTATTCTTCTTCTTCCTTTGATTCACCTCATTCTATCAAACAGTCCACTCCACATAATTCTCTTATCTTGTCCTCCGTCTGATGCGCCAGTAGTTTGCCTCTTAAGGCCGAAATCACGGCCTATTCTTCGGCCTAATTTCTTCGTTCTACTACATAGGCCATTAAATTGGACTTGGAGGTCGTAAGAGTGGCTTGCTCCTTATTCTGCTTTTTTTCTTCATTTAAATTGCTGTGCGTTGGTTCTCCAAAAATCACTGTGGTTGGTCTCGTCTATTCTAACAAATCATTATGCAGTCCCGCGGGATAAGGCTCGTCATTTTGAGCCACAATGTTCGGGCTTTCCCCTTCATTCAGAACTTTGGTCGGCCCACAATTCCCTTCGTATATTAAAAACTCGGCCGAATTTATCTCTGTAGCGAAAGGCTTGTTATCGGCATGCACTATCTCGACCTCGTCCTTCTGGTTCCAGAAAACTAGGTATTGATGAAGGAATGAAGGTATGCATCGGCTATCGTGTATCCAGTCTCGTCCTAAGAGCATATTGTATGTTGTCGGCCCATCTATGACGAAAAATACTACTGTTTTCGTAGTACTTCCCACTTGCAGGTCCAACAGAATAACCCATTTGGTCGTCGTTGCCCCTCAATTAAAGCTAGTAAGCACCACTTCCGTAGGGAGGAGGTCTTCTTCTGACTTTTCCAAACGTCCTAGCATCCTAAATGGCATTGCATTAATGGCCGCCCCATTATCAATCAACACTTTGGTGATAGGTATCCCATTAGCCTTCGCTTTTACGTACAGTGGCCGTAGATGGTTTGTCATTTGTGGTGGTGGCTTTGGGAATATCACCTTCCCTGACAGTCCTATCTCCATTGCTTGATCGCCCTCATTGTTCGCTTGAAGTGATTTTCCTTCTATGTCCCATCTAGATGGTGACAACGTGGCTGGTGCAACATGAGAGATGTTATTGACGGCCAATCTCCATTTTTCGGCTTTGGTGATGGTCCGTTTTATCTTAGGTGTCCCATACAAAACGAGGAATGGATATCGTCCCAAATCTTCTCCCAATGTTCCGACTACAGGATTGCCAACCTTTATAATTCTTTGAGAAACCGATTTTATGAAATTCTCTTTTTCCTTGCTTCGGTTCTGATGTCTATTTCTTCTTCTATGTCGGTTATTTCCTCATCCAAAGCCTTATTATCTGTTATCGAGAGCGCTGTAAGTTCGGTCTCGTTGTCCTCATAGACGTCTTCACTTGTTCCAGCTTCTATGCTGTTATCCCCTTTGAATTTTCCGGGCAACAAGTAATGGTTGGCCACAATCGGTGGCATATTACCAAACTTAATGACGATAAGAGGTTCTTCGTCATCTGTTTCGTCCTCGTCACTGCTCCTTTTTTGCTGTCGCTCCCTTTTTTTGTTTGCTTCTGATTTCTCCATGATGCGAGGGCTACGCGACCTGTGGTGGCCCTTGCTTCGCCTTGTTGGCTCATCATACGGCCATAGTTTCTCTGATGTCGACTTAACTACGTCCTCGTCATTTCGTCTACGGGGGGATAGTTCCTGCCTGGATGCTGTCTTGAAAGTGGCTTTCGGTATGGATGCCATATTTTGGGCCGATGAATTTTCGGCCTAAACGTCCTTATTTTTTGGACGAAATTTGAATTCTCCCCATAGAACCTTGGGGTGAAGGTCCACGGCTGCCATGCTGCTGACTCTTTCTTTATGAGTCTTTCACAAGTCTCTTCTAACTCCCTCATCCATTATATATTATTCTTGCATCGAATACAAACATTTTACAAGTCTCCATGCTCTGAAGGTGCCTTAATCCTTTCCAGAGTTCTTGGACGATGATGGTGTTGTCCTTCGTCTAGAACTAATTTGACATTCGGCAGATTCATCTTGGCAAGGTCTGGGTGATCATGTTCAATTCCATCGATTTTGGAAAAGGGTTGTTATCCACTGTCATCTTTTTCTCGAACGTAATTCGTCCAGATTCTATGGCATCCTGTAAAATATTTCGAAAAACAAGACAATTATTAGTTGTATGAGATCATCCATTGTGTCACTTACAATATTTTTTACTACCGATTTGTTCGGCTGTTGGCACGTATGTCGATCGCTCAAAATAATTTGTTTATCTTTATACAACTGGTCGAATATAGCATCAAACTTTAGTGATATCAAAAGAGAAGTTTCTACTTTTTTATCGTTCTTTTCATTGGCTTGGGGCTCCGCCCACGTCTCACAAATATAAGGCTTCCCCTAACCAATTCGGCCAACCATAAATCGGCCGATTCGACGTCTATTTCGCCCATTTCATAATCAATATTCCTATAATACATCCCTCCGCTCGAAGTTTTTATTTTCTCATCTTCTCGTAATAACCGTTCTTAACGCACCACACTAGTAGTGAGTTAGGGAAGGTCCCAAAATTCGCAATCCTGAAATTTCATTTTTAGATCGAGATTGAGGCAACCTTGAGCGATCCTCACAAATTCCTTTTCGGGCAAAGGCACGTAACATCAGCCTCGGGCTACCTTAAATCGCTGTAAAAATATCTCGGCCCACTCTCCTGGCAACTATATTAGATTTGCCAAATCGGCCAAGGCTACTTCAGATTCGGCATTGTAAAATATGCATGGAATAATTGTTCCATTTGCTGCCAACTTTCTACCGAATTGGCCGGTAGGCTGATATATCAGGAGAAAGCTACTCCCGACAATGAGCCGTGAAATAACCTCAATTTGTGGAAATCATTGATTTTCCCACACTTAAGGGAAATCGCCCTAGGTGTTCCATAGTAGAAACCTCTTCAGACCCCGTAAATAGGGAAAAATCTGCTATCTTGTAGTTTCGGGGCCATGGATAAGCCACATCAATCCAATCAGGATACGGCTTCCGATATCTTGGCCGAATTGGCTGGGTGCCTAGACCGAATTGGTTTTGAAGGATCTCGGTCATTTATTCCCTTAACATATTGTGGCCATTAAATGGCATAGTTATGGGCGGCGGCTGTGGTCCTCTCAAGAGTGGGACATAATCGTGATTCTGCCCCTAATAAGCCTGGATGCCTTGAGGTAACACCACTTCATGTTGTGTCATATTCGGCCCTTGGTGCGTATTTGGCCCTAATTGTAGGCCATTGCCCCCATGACTTGTTCCTCCCCTGAGAACCGTAGGGATGTTGGTCCCTTGCGGAGGGACATTACTAGGACCAACCTCCTAACTGCTAGGTGCAGGGGGGCGTAGTCCACGGCAGCGCCGTCCCGCTGTTCACATATTTGGCCATTAATTCATTCAACAAGCTTAGATGTTTGGCCATGTTTTCGTAATGAGAATTACTGGTTGATACGAATTTATCTATGACATGCGCATTTTGAAGCCTAACATATTCGACATCATCCTGCATGAATTCACCGAACAACGCGCGTACCGTGTTAGGGCTGAGCTCCCTCATAGGTTCGTATCGACTAGCGTCTGTCAGACCCTCGAAATGATCGACTACGGCTGGAACGTGGGGCTGGTTGATTTGCTCCAGTCCTCATTCTTCCGCATTCGAGCCAGTTTGAGCGTTTCTTTTCAGAGGCATCTCCACTATTTACACCAATTCTCCCACTGTGGTCACCAAAAAACTATTTGCGTAATTTTTATGCGTGAAGAAAGAATAGCGTGTATGGTTCAAACCTCCTGAGACAAAGTCAAAGCGAGAGGTGTTTGATTAAGTGAATAAGCCTCCAAGGGGCACAAACGCACAAATTACAGTCCTAAGGATTACAATCTAAGAAATAAAAAATAATTAGGATGTGCTCATTTGAGTCTTCATTTGATCGGGCTTTTTCTCTTGATGTAAATGAGCTTTTATAGTGAAGCTTGTCAACCGTTTTAGCTAGCTCCAGTATCTCCGTGCAGTTACTGATAATGCTTGTAACCGTTGAGCTGCGTGTCTCAACTGCTCGGATGTGGAGGGAAAACCGTCCAACTACTGCGATCGTGGAAGCAACTGCATCACGCATTTTTGTCCTAACCGCTAATTCGGTCGTCCCAAGCCCTTCGCCGCTCTTCGCTTCATCGTCATTCCTCCATTCATCCTTTCCTTCGTCCTAGGGTGATTTCTCAAAATAATGACATCATTTCCTCTGTCAACAGGTGATTTCTCAAAATAATGATGTCATTTCTTCTGTCAACAGTTTGTATAGACTCATCCATGTACTGGATATGTAGTTGGTTCGTCTCTCTGTTAGCGTTTTACTGAAGTAAGTGAATTTTGGTTATTTCAGTTGAGAACACAAAATATTGGTTGCTGGAAGCATGAGGTTCTTAATCTCACAAAAAAATTGTGGCTGCATCAACAGTCATGGCCTCTGGAATATGTTTACTATAAAAAACCGTATTTTTTACAGGCAATGTGTTCTATAATCTACATATAATATTGACTGTCTAACAATCTCATGGCCTTCTGGAATCTGTGTACTAAATAACTTCTAATAATACCATAACTAATGGCCTTATTGACTAGCATATTTGCTTTGCTATAGTTTCTGAAGTTCTTGGATGTGCCTGACTTTCTTTTGCAGCATTTATCTCCTTGGTAATACTCCGGTGCTACTGGCAACATCTAATGCCAAAACCAGAAGGGGAATAAGAAGCTGTAGAGGAGGAACAAGAGAAGGCATTGGTGGTGGCAGAAGTACAGGATATCCAGAAGTAGCAGTTCAGTTCTCCCCATGCTCTTCTAACCCCAATTAGTATTAGTTGTTGTTCCTTTTAACAAACAGAGCAAATGAGTGAGGGAATTGTACTCTACAAAACCTAATACTAAATGGTGTATCATAAAAATGACTCTACTCATCATCATCATCATGATAAATATAAATGGTTTATATTTCTTATGTTTCTCTCTTGTTTATTTCTGTGTTTATGCCAACATTGAAAGTCAAGTCTAGCCAAGATTGAAAGCGATATGGTACAATTGTGACCGGTCCAATATTATGTTATTAAAACTATTGAAATGTATTAAAAAAAATTCTACTTTTTTAATCTTAAGATTTTATTTTTTATTATTCTTTAGTCTTTTTATTCTTCTTTAATCACTTTTTTACTAATTTTTTTCTCTTATAAAGGAAAAATAAATAAAGTAAAGTGGTGTGCAAGTCCAAATATATTTTAACCCATTTTTTTTTCTCTTTTGGTCATTGCGTTTTGAAAAGACTTATTTTTATTTTAAATACACTCTAAATATTAATTTCGTGAAAATTAATTTTTCTTTAAAAGATAAGAAGATAGGCAAGCGCAAATACATTTTTAACCCTTTATTTCCCCATTTGGACACTACGTTTTGAAATCACTTATTTTTATTTTAAGTACACGCTAATCACTTATTATTTTTTTACTAATAAGAGGTTTAACCTAATTCCTCTTTGTTTTTTTGGTGTGTGGATGAAATCACTTATAGTCACATTGTGACTGTGGTTAAAAAATATACACTTAACCACACACCTAATTAACAGTGATTTTGTAATTGTAGGTAAAATAATCCAATTACAATGTGATTAAGGTCACAAAGATGACCGTGATCAGTGTGTCTGAGGTTTTATAGTGTAACTGAGGATTAACAATGTGACTGAAAGTCTGTAATGTGACTAAGGATAGGTAATGTGACGAAAGTCATAAAATGTAATTAAGGCAAAAGTGACTGAGAGTGAACAATGTGACTTAAGGTTATAATTTTGATTGTGCTCAATGTGACCAATATGTAGGTAATCTGACGGAGGTAATAATATGACTTATGGTGTAAGAAATATGACCAAGACACACACAATAAAACTTTCAGTCATCAATATAACCGGGGTAAAAATGTGACTATCATGGAGGTCATGAAATATTTTTGATGTAATAATTTTGGGGCTAATTTCAACCTCATGTAAGTTCGAACCTAAGAGAGGGTTTTTTTTTTTTAAATGAAAATTGTAGGTATATATATAAATATATGTATACCATATTGTGATTTCGATTCCTGATGAAAGAGAAATGAGTTTGAAAATGACTACTCAGTCAGATTATTGACCATTGGTCACATTGTTGACCTTTAATCACATTGAGCAAGATCACATTTGACTTCAGTGACATTGCCGACCCTCAGTCACATTCTTGGCTCTCGGTCACATTAACCACAGTCATAATTGTGACCTCAGTCACATTATTGACCCTTGGTCATATTTGAATATATGTCACATTATTTATCTCAATCACATTGTCGCACAATTGCGACCTTAGTGTTTTTTTCTCCTTATAAAGGAAAAATAAATAATGTTAAGTGGTGGGCAAGTCCAAATACATTTTAACCCTTTTTTTTCTCTTTTGGTCATTGCATTTTGAAAAGAGTTATTTTTATTTTAATACAATCTAAATATTATTTCGTGAACATTAATTTTTCTTTAAAAGATAAGAAGATAGGCAAGCACAAATACATTTTTAACCATTTTTTCCCATTTGGGCACTACGTTTTGAAATCACTTATTTTTATTTTAAGTACACGCTAATCACTTATATTTTTACTAATAAGAGGTTTAATAACCTAATTCCTCTTTGATTTTTGGTGTGTGGATGAAATCACTTATAGTCATATTGTGGCTATGGTTAAAAAATATACACTTAACCACACTCCTAATTAACAGTCATTTTGTAATTGTAGGTAAAAAAAATCCAATTACAATATGATTAAGTCACAAAGATGACCGTGCTCAGTGTGCCTAAGGGTTCGTAGTGTAACTGAGGATTAACAATGTGACTGAAAGTCTGGAATGTGACTAAGGATAGGTAATGTGACCAAAGTAATAAAATGTAATTAAGGCAAAAGTGACTAAGAGTGAACAATGTGACTTAGGTTACAATTTTGATTGTGCTCAATGTGACCAATATGTAGGTAATCTGACGGAGGTAATAATATGACTTAAGGTGTAAGAAATATGACTAAGACACATACAATAAAACTTTCAGTCACCAATATAACCGGGGTAAAAATATGACTATCATGGAGGTCATGAAATATTTGTGATATAATAATTTTGGGGATAATTTCAACCTCATGTAAATCCGAACCTAAGAGAGGGTTTTTTTATTTTTTTATTTTTTTGTTTTTTTGTAAAATGAAAATTGTAGGTATATATGTAAAATATTTGTATACCATATTGTGATTTCGATTCCTGATGAAAGAGAAATGAGTTTGAAAATGACTAGTTTGAGCACAGTCATATTGTGACCTCAGTCAGATTATTGACCATTGGTCACATTGTTGACCTTTAATCATATTGAGCAATATCACATTTGACCTCAGTCACATTACCGACCCTTAATCACATTAAGCACAGTCATAATTGTGACCTCAGTCACATTATTGACATTTAGTCATATATGTCACATTAGTTATCTGAATCATATTGTCGCACATTGCGACCTTAGTGTTGGGGGAAATACAGTGGAAGAGCGTCCGTGGACGAAAATCAACTTTTAAATTTTTTTAAATCCGGATAAATTATATGTTATCATATACTTTTAATTTATATTTATTTCACCCAATCAATTATTACTATTAAATTTTAGAAGTGATTACATATAGAGACTTGAGGTAAAATTTTTTAGAAACATTTTCCGTGGTTATAAGTTTAATCAGTTTATCGGTTCACCGAATCAACCAACAAGATAATTGGAAAATCGGATCATCCATAAAACCATACCAGCCCATATCTACAATGATTCGTTCACTGTAGCGGTGGTTGATTATGGTAATTTGCTGAATTACCATATTGCTCTTGTTGCGGAAAATTTTCAAAACGTTTGTGGAACGATTTTGAAAATTATAAGAAATTTCTTATATATTATACACATTGCTACAATAGTTTTAATACTGTAGTAATAGCCAAATAGTCATAATTTCAGTAAATTATGACTTTTCATAATGCAGTTTATTCGAAATTTCCCAAAACACTTCTAGAACGATTCAAAAAATTCCAAATTTTTTTTCCTTATCACACATCTAATTTCATTCACAATACCTTAATTTCATAAATTAAATAAATTTGAATTAATTTACACAAATTAATACAAATTAACTCACATTAATTATAAATTACATACTCTAGCCCAAATTAAATTACATCAGTTAGAGTCACCACATATGAAATGCTCAAGAACAATTGTAAGCATACTTAGAGTGGTAGATACACTGTAAAATGACAATTGGTTATCTAATAATCTAATTGATTTAATTACATATGTTTAATGGGTTAAAGGAAACATATATACCAAAATATATAAAGTAATTGGAAATAAGAAATAAAATTTCATAAATTAAAGTTACCTTAATTTAATTTGTGATCTCCAATTGTTTCTTTTCTTTGATTCCTTTCCATTTTTGTGATATGGAAACCCTGAACCCCATTTTTAGAGACCATTTCTAATCCAATTCCAAGCTAACATTTGAGCAAAATAAAATCACCAAAATATATATCCATGTTACCCATTTTTAGGGGCATAATTGTCCAAAAAATTAATTTAATCTCATATAAAATTTTAACACATGTAAGAGCTTATAAAACAAACCTTTAATAAATTAATCAAATTAATATATATTGATATATGTGTCTTAACACATGCATGAATCAAAATTAATTACAAATTAAATTTTATATTTATATATAGATACACATATACATTAATATGTAAAATTAATATATGCATTATATGTGTCACAACACATGTATTAATATTAATCATATATTATTTATTAATTATTGGACACATGTTAATAATTAATTTAATTTATTATTAACATGTGTCCAAGATTCAGATTTAATATAATGTGTTTCTAATCGAATTTTCTATCCAATACATATACATATCAGATAATATCCTAGCATGTGTAATAATTATGAATCATCTGTATCATTCATAATTAATTGCTCAAGTGCTTAATGAGTACACCTCATATAGTGAGACTCTATAGGTTCAGGTATATTTGTCACGCAATATATTTAGTGTCCATAATTTTCTCACTTGCAAATTATGATGCATAGAAATCACGTTAAACCATATAAGTCGAGTTCTAGGTGTAGACACGATATTTTTATACATGCTCCGATGAAAAGTCTCATATGAGAACATGCTTAAAAAAGTTTGGGAAGTTATAAGATTTAATGTTGAAGGGAAATAAACCTCAGATGATCCAATAGAACAGCCAAAACCCGGGCTAGATATCATCAATGTTCGGCCGGATATAACCAAGTATGGCCGGATATGCATTGGGTTTCCAGTTTTAGAAAAAGGATTCGATCTCTTTCATTCTTAACCATTTTTCGTAAAACCTCCATTTAATTCTTAAACATTTTCCTTAAAAGATGAGATCTTTTTCTTAGTAACCAAACCCTAAAGCATTATAAAATAAGGATTGAAACTACCAAACAACAATAGGAGACTACATGGAAACCAAAAACCAAAACACAACAACCATTCCCATCTCTAGCAAGAGATCTATTTGTAGGAAACGCTTTCCTCCTCGGACAGCGGAAGCGATTAGGCACACAGATCGACCTTGAAATTTTTTTATGCCCTTCCCCTCTTTTAGCCGAATGGAACCAGCAGGTATATACTAAAATTTTGATTCTATTTTACACAAGATTTCAGCCCCGGAATGCCCCCAAAACAGTCCCCGAACAGCCCCCGAACTATAGTGAAATAATTGACTGTTTTGCACCCGTTACACAACCAAATTGCACATAAATCACCCCCTGATTTGCATGAATTGCAAGGATAATAAAGGTCTGATTTTTCCTTCAAAAATCAGTCCTGAAACAGCCCCAAAAGATCCCCAAGTGTTTCCCAAAATTCCGAAATAAAATGAAAATAAACCGAGTCCCGAAATAACAAGACAAGGAGCGACAATGAGGTAATCCAATCCTCAATGCCGTGACCAACAGAAATAGAAGAAGATGATGATTTGTTCGACACCACAAATTCTTCTGAGCTATATCTCGTTACCAACGGAGAGTAGTGTGGGCTACACTCACAAAAGGAATCCCTAAATGATTTAGAGATATAAATCACACTTAATATATTTTTCTTAATTTTTGTTCTTCAATGGAGATACTCAACTTTTGAGAGAATGGTGAAGATCAAGAGGGTGGCTAGGGTTGCAAGAATGAGAGAGAGACAAAATAAAATAAAATTTTCTTTTTTATATACTTAGGTTAATTATTTCCAAAACAAAACAACCAATCCCCTCTCCTTTAGTGCAATAATCGGCCAAGGTAGGAAGTGAATATTAATTTTTTGTAACATCAATCAAGTATTGAATGACAAAATCTATTAAAAATATTAATTATGTAATTTGACTTTTCAAATTTTGATAACTTCCAAAGCCATCAAAACTTCCCTTTAATTTCTTGACAAAAATCGACAATGGCATAATTTTTTTCATTAATTTTGTAACAATTATATTAACTTTCCATAAAGAAAATATATATTACAAAATTGAATATTTGACATCCAATTAAATGGTGTAACTTCCAAAATAATGCCAAGGGTTTCCAAAACCTTTTAATTTAGAAATTACAACGCTAGCCTTCATTAAATTATATCATATATAATTTAATTATTAACAATAAATAATTATCATATAATCATTTATTATATTAATCATATATTAACTTTTAATATATAGTTCCAAGTGTGACTTAAATAATATTATTAATCATATTAATAATATTTATTCTTTTATAAGTATATAATTGAACTATCCAATTATATTAAATCCGCTATAGTGTATCGAGCTAGCACGGGGACCAAATGAACCTACGGTTCCGAACTCCAAGAATCTCAAAATATTAATTAAGATCTTAATTAAATATTCCAAATTATTAACTCCAGGGTATTCCACTAAAAATCCGAAGTTGCACTCTCGTTGCCGCAGATGAAATATTAAGCCGAACTAAGTCGGTGTCCACCGATATAGTCATTACATATGATTGATCCTTCACGAGTATCTCGTAATTAGAGCCGGGTCATAATGTCCGTTATACCCCACTAATTATTTTTTACCTTAAGTACCATTGATTCTCTAATGAACGATTTATTCATAACTATTAAGATTATTAATCTTTTTATTCGTAATAGAAAGACTTGAGCACTCAAATCGTTCAAGTACCGAATCAATCCTTAAGAAAGATACTCATCTACTTCTCGCAAGAAGGAATGAACTCTATGTCTATGTAAAATGTTCCCAGCTACAAAACAAACTGTGCCCCCAAAGTACGTAGCTATTGGTCGGGACTGCTACACCAACCTCACCTTTGTAAATCAAAGGACACAGTCTACCATGCAAGAGTTCGTAGTACACTCAGTATTAAGGTCAATCGATTTATGACCATCTAGTATATTGAAATGACTTTCTTAGCTTAACGGATATTATAAGAATGTCATTTCCATCTGGGTCCAGTCCTATATGATCGCATCATACAAGGTGCCTCCATTCTCATGTCTCTACATGGACGATCGGGATCAAGATTGCCATACAAATATAGAATGGACCGCAGCTATAGATAAACCACAAACAAAATACCCGCTTTGTTTGCTCTCTATGGACTAATTTTGATAAATGAATAATGCATCGTTTTATTTCAAAATATATAAAACCGTTTACATTACATGTAGCTCTAGGGCATACATTCCAACACTATCAACTAACCTAAATCTTCAGAGGTATTCTCGGAGCCAAATTACGCTTAAAGTACGACATGAAGGCTCCCAAACCTTTACTTTCGGGTTTTTAGTTTACTGTGTTGATGTCGTATCTATGGCTGGACATGCATCTGTCATAAAGGGAATCATACCAAATATCTGGCTACATCTGGTCATATATTTGTTAGACAATTATGACCCATAGCGTCACTATTTGTAAAAGACATTATGGTTTTTATACAAATTAACTATGTGACTATGGAAATTGCTATTTTATCATTTTTTTAATTCGATTACTTAAATATAAAAGTGATAAAAGTCAATATGATTAGTTCCGGATTATAAGATATGAGACAATATCAATCCACTAAGATTTAATCATTAAATATCTCTAATCGTAGTATTATCGAGACTGGATATCGATAATGCGGAATAGACTAGTATTACACTTGTGCTCGTTGTGGGAGCATAACAGCATAGTTCTCATATATTTAAGTATTAGATACTTATGCAAGTGTGATATGAGGTTGTGTTTACCAATAGTACGGAAACAGCTTCACTCCGGATAGACCCCACGGAATCCCATTGGTTGTATGACAATGTGTCTATGGGAATCCGATTCAGGGTAGGTGTATTTGGTCTTAACCTGAGACTTGCATCGCTAATACTTGTGACAATCATTACAATTTAGTTTTGGAAGTCTGGGACATTAACAGGTTCTGTGTACACCTCTTCTGGGCTTATTGAGAATCATAGAGTATTGGATGTGATGTCAAGATGGAAGTATCACTTCAGTCATATGAAGATGATGATCACGCAGGGATACGCAACTGGTACTCTAATGTGTTGCAACCATCTAGATAATGTGATAACGTCATGATTATCCGATAAAAGTGACTAGTTGCTTGTGATCTGATATATGCTTCCTACGGGGCAGACACTATTCCAGCCTCAAGCCTTTCAAGTGACATCAGATACTGGATTGCTATACGCAATACTATGTATTCTACGCCTAACAAAGATTATATATTCTAGTAAGAATATTTCTGGAGAATTGGGTAGGCACGGTGCTTTTCTAGAAGCCAACCATGTCTTGTAAATCGGTTAGCACGTAGTACGAGGTACGCACTTAATCGGATAGTCCGATAACCAGATTTACTGCCAACATATCCAGAGTGTTGGGTTTCTACTATAGTCCCAAGATAATTCAAGTAATGAAATCATGTGAATACAATAAAGAAGTATGGCGGAATCATACTTATAATGATCGGATGTGAGATGCAAAGAACAACAAAAACTTTTGCTCCTCTAAGGTGGCTCTCGGCCATGTCCAACTTTGTGCTCCATTTGTGTTCTTCAAGCTCCATGGAAATGATCTTCAAGCTCCAAGCTCTGTTGATGGATTCCATGCTCATGAATAGGTTTCCCCATCACATTTGTATGTCCTCTTTAGTGTGCTAGCACCTCGGAAAAATTTGCCGCAAATCTTTCCAATGCTTCTAGTCATTCTCGGCCAAGTCAAGAATTTTTGAAAGAAAAATGGCCCTTGGCCGAAACTAGAGGAGAGAAGGAAGAAGATGAAGTTTTTTTGTGTGTTGTATATCTAATACACAAAAATAAAAGTCAAATACCAATTTAATTAAATGGTAAATGTCTTTCATCCATCAACTATTCACATCAACTATTCACATCAATTATTCACATCAATCAATGATGACAAGCATCACTTCACTCAAAGTGATGTGACTTCCATCATTTGATTGACTATTGATTTGACGCTTGATGTGACTTGTGGGCCCCACTCGATTTGAAATACGAGCGGCCCCGTAAACACTTCCGGGCTCGGGTTTGCTAATTCCAAATTAATGAATTTTCCGTTGTGACGTAATTAAATCAAATTTAATTAAATAATTATGCATAGCAAAATTACTATTCACGTCGCTAACGAATTAATTCTAAATCAACTCGTTTGCCTGAATTAAAATCCGATTTTAATTCCGCGTCGAAATCCAATTTCGTTTAATATATCGAATATATTATTTTATCGATTAGTTCCAAATTAATCATTCTCTCTCTTTAATTAATATTTTATCTCAGATAAAATATCTCCGTAATTAATCCCAGATTAATTTTCTCTCTCATCAAATTAATCTCAGATTAATAAAGTGCGAGTCATACGTCATCGGTGAAGCTTCGGGAAGCGACCCATGAGATCCCCGGATATGTTGGCAGTAAATCCTGTCGTCGGACTATCCAAACACGTACGTACCTAGTACTACATTTTTACCGATTTACAAGACAAGGTTGGCTTCTAGCAAAGCGCCATGCCTACCCAAATCTCCAGAAATATTCTTAAAGGAATATTGTAATTTATATCAGGCGTAGTATACGTAGTATTGTATATTTCGATCCAGTATCGGATGTCACGTGCTATGCCTGGGGCTGGAAATGTGTCTGCCCCGTACGAAGCACATATCGGATCTCTGGTAACTAGTCTCTATAATCGGATAAACATGACCTAGTCATATTATCCCGATAGCTGCAGCATATAAGAGCACCAGTTCTATATCCTATGTGATCATCATCTTCACTATGACTGAAGTGATACTTCCGTCTTGACATCACACCCAATACACTACGATTCTCAATATATCCAGAAGAGGCGTACATAGAACCAGTTAAAGTCCTGGACGACCAAAACCAAAGTATATTGATTGTCGTAAGTATTAGCGGTGCAAGTCTCAGGTTAAGACCAAATACACCTACCCTGAAGCGGACTCCCATAGACACACAGACATACTACCAATGGGATTCCGCGGGGTCTGTCCAGAGCGAAACTGTTTTCCGTACCATCGGTAAAACACAACCTCCTATCGCACTTGCATAAGTATCCAATACTTAAATATATGAGAATTACGCCGTTATGCTCTCACAACGTGCACAAGTGTAATACTAGTCTATTCCACATTATCGATGTTCAATCTCGATAATAATACGACTAGGGATGTTTAATGGTTAAACCTTTATGGATTGATACTGTCTCATATCATTTGTACAACAACACCATAATCTGTACAAATATTGATGCTATGGGTCATAATTGTCCAACACATAGGTCTCTTGGGTTGCTTCCCAAAGATTCACTGATGACAGTTGACTTAAATTAGCATTAATCTGGGATTAATTAAGAGAGAGAAAATTAATCTGGGATTAATTGAGGCATTATTTAATCTGGGATTAAATGTGTTCGGAAGAGAGAGAGCACGATTAATTTGGAATTAATCGGTAAAATAAATTTAATAGTTAAATTTGATTTTTCTATTTAATTTATTGATATGGGCTAAAATTAATATATCAGATATATTAATTGGAATTAGATTTCAATACGAAATTAAAGTCAGACTTTAATACATGTGAACAGATTAATTTAGAATTAATTCGTAAATGGCATCCGTAATAAACTTACGAGGCGTTGTTATTTAATTAAATTAGATTTAATTATTTAGTGATGAAAATTTGTTTAATCAGATTAAACGGATCCGAGCCGCGGCAAACATTCGTAGAAACAGTTTGAATTTTGAATTCAAAAGTGGGGCTCACTTCACATGTGGTAGTTGGGAGTGTGGTTGGCATTTATGCCAAACCACCCACTTTCCAACCACCTAGAAATGGTTTTGGTGAAAATGGATAAATTGGTTTTACCAAAATCCGTCTCTCTCTCACTTTCAACATACACAACACAAACCAAACCCTAAGAACTCCTCAATGGGCGTGAACATGCTCTCTCCATCTCTTTGATTTTGTTGCAAGATCAAAGAAGCTAACACTTCAAGAAGTCTTCAAAGGTGATAGGGAAACAACTCAAAGCTGGGAATCAACATACAAAGGTTGGATCTTGGAGATCTCTTCTCAAAATTTGAAATTCCAAACCGTTCATTATAAGTATTTTTCGCCACTTATAATGGATTTATTCACACACATTCATGCTTATTAGATCCTTGGCATGTTCTAGGAACACTAACAACGGTATCATGAGCCAATTTTAAGCTTGACTATTTTAGGGTTCTTGAGACTTTAATTTGGGGCTTTTGTGTTTTGAGCATGATTTCTTCAAATTGATGGTTTGAGCATGCTTAGATTATGTTAACTTAGAGTTGTGCATGATTAGATTTGAGATAAATTGATTGGATCAAAATCTGTAAAAAAACATAGCTTGGCCGAATACACTACTGCAGTGGACTGCACTTTGATTTTTTTTAACAACATTGGATGTGTTTAAATGCATGATATAAATATTGATTGTTGGTTTGATTAGATTGGAATCAAAGTCAATAATGTTTATGTTAAATTCAAAGAGCTCGTTGAGCATGAAAATGATATGTTTTGCTTCAATTTGCATTGAGCATAAATTGATTAACTTAAGCATGATTAATTAGTTAATTGATGTTTTGGAAATATTAAGGTTAATTAATTAATCATGGCTAATATACTTTAATTATAATAATTATAATATTTGGAATATTAAAATTATAATAATTGGCCTTTAAAATTTAATATTGGGTTTCTAGGTTTATTCCCAAATCAAAATAAGCAAAGAAATGAAATGAATACACAAACAAGAGTGGCGTAAACACACTTACATTGATCTGTTTATGGATGCGACAAACAATAAAATGCTCATCCAAGAACCTTAGAGAATTCGGCCAAGAGGAAGAATGCCAAGCTCCAAGCTTTTAATTATTTCCAAGCCCTTGAATAGGTTTCCCTAACACCTTGTATGAATCCTTGATGAGTGCTAGCTCTATGAAAGATTTTGCAACAAAATTCTTTCTATTTCCTTATTTGAACCTCACGGCAAAATAAAGAAAAATTAGGGAGATTTTTGCTTGCTTGTTCGGCCAAGGAGAGAGAGTGATCAAGATTGTGTGTTTGTTTCAAAAACAAAATAAAATGATATACCAAAAGTTAGATTTGGTAAAGGTCACTCATGTTGACTTTGGAGTGTAAAACAAGCTTCCACCAACTCCACCAAAACACATCAACCAAAAGCAACTAAAGATGACATGTGATGTGATGGTTGCTGTGACATGTGGGCCTCACTCGATTCCAAATAGGAGTGGGCTCGCAAACACTTCCGGGCTCGGGTTCGCTAATTCCGAATTAACGAACTTCTGTCACGACGTAATTAAATCGAATTTAATTAAATAATTATGCTTAGTAAAATTACTATTCACGTCGCTTACGAATTAATTCTATATTAACTCGTTTGTCCGAATTAAAATCTAATTTCAATTCTACATCGAAATCTAATTTCGTTTAATATATCGAATATATTATTTTATCGATTAATTCCAAATTAATCTTTCTCTCTCTTCAAATAGTACTTTATCCAAGATAAAGTCTCTCCGTAATTAATCCCAGATTAATTAAGCTAGAATCATACGTCATCGGTGATCTTCGGGAAGTGACCCAAGAGATCCCTGGATAAATTGGCAGTAAATCCGGTCGTCGGACTATCCGAACACGTACGTACCTAGTACTATGTTTTTATCAATTTACGAGACAAGGTTGGCTTCTAGCAAAGCGCCATGCCTACCCAATTCTCTAGAAATATTCTTAATGGAATATACGATTTATATCAGGCGTAGTATACCGTAGTATTATGTATAGCGATCCCGTATCTGATGTTCACGTGCAAGGATTGGGGCTGGAATAGTATCTGCCTCGTACGAAGCATATATCGAATATCAAGCAACTAGTCTCTTTGAATCAGATAATCCTGATCTTGTCATATTATCCTGATGGTTGTAACACAATAGAGAACTAGTTCTGAATCCCTGCGTGATCATCATCTCCATATGTCTGAAGTGATACTTCCGTCTTGACATCACATCCAATACACTACGATTCTCAATAAACCCAGAAGAAGCGTGCACAGAACCTGTTAAAGTCCTGGACGACAAAAACCAAAGCGTATCGATTGTCGCAAGTACTACTGATGCAAGTCTCAAGTTAAGACCAAATACACATACCATGAAGCGGGCTCCCATAGACACATATACATACTACCAATGGGATTCCGCGGGGTCTATCTAGAGCGAAGCTGTTTTCCGTACCATCGGTAAAACACAACCTCATATCGCACTTGCATAAGTATCCAATAATTAAATATATGAGAACTATGTCGTTATGCCCTCACAACGCGCACAAGTACAATACTAGTCTATTCTGTATTATGGATGTCCAATCTCGATAATACTACGACTAGGGATATTTAATGATTAAACCTTTATGGATTGATACCGTCTCATATCATCTCAATCTGGAACTAATCATAAGGACACTTACCATTTATATATCAAAGTAAATAAATTACAAAACGGTAAAAGGCAATTTCATTACAACATAGTTAATTTTGTACAAAAACACAATGTCTTTTACAAACAGTGACGATATGGGTCATAACTGTCCAACAATCTCCCACTTGGCCTATAGCCAGTCACTCAAGCATCTAATACCGGAACTATGTACATGTCACTCAAACTTTTACTGAGGAATGGCTTTGGTCAACGGATCTGCAATGTTGTCATCTGATGCGACCTTCTCGACCTTCACATCACCACGATGTATGATCTCACAAATCAGATGGAAACGTCGAAGAACATGCTTGGATCGTTGATGAGACCGCGGTTCCTTAGCCTGCGCTATAGCCCCGTTATTGGCATAATACAATGGAACGGGCTCAGCTGCTAACAGAACTACTCCTAATCTAATTAGGAGTTTTCGGATCCAAACTGCCTCTTTTACTGTCTCAGCTGCAGCAATATACTCCGTTTCTATTGTTGAATCAGCAATAGTCTCTTGCTTGGAAGATTTCCAGCTTACTGCTCCGTTATTCAAACAAAATATGTACCCGGATTACGACTTACAATCGTCTTTGTCGGTTTGGAAACTTGCATCGGTATACCCAGTTACCTGAAGTTCTCCATCTCCATAGATTAAGAAAGCATCCTTAGTTCGTCTAAGATACTTAAGGATATTCTTACCCACCATCCAGTGACCTTCACCTGGATCGGCCTGATAGCGACTACGCATGCTCAAAGCATATGAGACATCAGGTCGTGTATATATCATAGCATATATGATCGATCCGACTGCCGAGGCGAACGATATCTGACTCATGTTGTCTCTCTCATCTTGAGTCTTAGGACACATGTCCTTAGATAGATAGATGCCATGTGACACTGGCATCAGTCCCCTATTAGACTGATCCATGTTGAATCTCTTCAACACTTTGTCAATGTAAGTACTCTGGGAAAGTCCAAGCAGCTTTCTAGATCTATCCTGGTAGATCTTTATTCCCAGAATAAAGACTGCTTCTCCTAGATATTTCATGGAGAATTTCAATGAAAGTCAAGCTTTCATCGACGTTATCATGGTAATGTCATTGCCAATAAGCAATACATCGTCAACATAAAGGACAATAAAAGTCAGTGCTCTCCCACTAACCTTCTTATATACACAAGGATCATCATCGTTTTGAATGAAATCATATTCTTTTATGATCTCATCAAAACGTTGATTCCATGACCGCGATGCTTGCTTCAGTCCATAAATGGACCAATTTAACTTACAAACCTTGTTTGCAAGACTAGGCACGATAAAACCGTCAGGCTGTTGCATGTAAACATCCTCCAAAAGGTTTTCGTTAAGGAAAGTGGTTTTAACGTCCATCTGCCATATCTCATAATTGAAATATACAACAATAGCAAGCATTAGCCGAATGGATTTAATCATGGCAATGAGTGAGAAAGTTTTATGGTAATCGACACCATGTCGTTGACGATACCTTTTGCTACAAGCCTAGCTTTGTACGTTTATACATTGCCATCCATGTCGGTCTTCTTCTTGAAGACCCATTTCCAACTAATAGGCTTTACGCCTTCTGGTGCATCAATCAGTGTCCAAACTTGGTTGGTGTACATGAAATCCATTTCGGACTTCATAGCTTCTTCCCATAAAGCGGAATCGATATCTTGTATCGCTTCCTCATACGTAGCCGATTCGTTATCCTCAATGAGATTAATATCTACATGAGGTGAGATCAGAAACCCATACCTCTCAGGTTGTTTCCTGATTCTCTCCAACCTACGTGGTCCATGTGTAATAGAAGATTGTGGTAGAGTCTCATCCCGGATGGACTGTTCTTGTTCTGTTGAGGATTCTATGCCAGGAACAGTATCACTACGATTTTCATCGAGTTCTATATTCCTCCCACTAACCACTGCATTTAGGAATTCCTTCTCAAGGAAAACCGCATATAGAGCAACAAATACTTTGTTCTCTCGTGGGAGATAGAAGTAATATCCTTTGGTTTCCCTAGGATATTCTACGAATAGGCATTTATCCGATTTGGGCTCAAGTTTGGTACCTTCCAAACGTTTGACGTATGCCCAACATCCCCAAATCTTCAGGAATGAGAAACCCGGTTTCTTTCCTGCCCATATCTCGTATGGAGTCTGTTGAACAGATTTTGACAGAACCTTATTCAAAATAAGAATTGCACTGTTTAATGCATATCCCCAAAAGGAAATAGGTAGCTCAGTGTGACTCATCATAGACCTTACCATGTCCAATAAAGTTCGATTTCTCTATTCGGACACACCATTTAATTACGGTGTTCCAGGAGGAGTCCACTGTGAAAGAATACCATATTCTTTCAAGTAATCTAGAAACTCATTGCATAAGTATTCGCCACCACGGTCCGACCGTAATGTCTTTATACTTTTGCCGATCTGTTTTTCAACTTCGTGTCGAAACTCTTTGAATTTCTCAAAAGTTTCCGACTTTTGTCTCATAAGATACACATAACCATAACGCGATGCATCATCCGTAAAGGTTACGAAGTATTCGTATCCACCTCTAGCCTGGCTAGACATGGGCCCACATACGTCACTATGAACGAGGGCTAACAGTTCAATGGCGCGTTCACCTTTACCGCTAAAAGGTGATTTAGGCATTTTGCCTAATAAGCAAGATTCGCAAACGTCATATGAATTTGGATCAAATATATTATATGTTTGAGATTGATTTATATTCAAAATATAAAGACCATTATTTACGATAGCAGTGTAAATTTCTATATCATTTTTATAAATAAAACACCCGGTGTTTCTAAATATAAAAGTGTACCCACATTGGGTTAACATAGATACAGAAATAATATTCCTAGTCAAACTAGGTACATAATAACAGTCTGTAAGTTCTAGTACATGCCCCGAGGGCTATTCCAAAACAAAAGTGCCTACGGCCAAAACGGCGACTGGTGCCCCATTTCCGATGCGTAGATCAATCTCCCCTAAGGCCAGTCTCATGCTAATCCATAGATCCTGCACATCAGTACATATGTGAGTACCACAACCAGAATCAAAAATCCAATTTTTAAAACTAGAAGTAGTCATGTTTATTTCAATAACAAACATACATGTAGCCGGTGCCTTGCCCTCTTTAATCTCATTCTGGAGTGCCTTGTACTCGTGACAGTCACGCTTCCAGTTACCCCGCTTGCCGCACTAGAGGTATACATCCTGAGATTTATCCTTAGGCTTCCCAGAAGCCTTTGAAGATTTGGCCTTGCCCTTTCTCTTATGCTTCTTCTTCTTCACAACTCCAGTCACTTGGGGCCCAACTCTTGGTGTCTGAGATGTCAAAGCAAAGTATGCCTCGCGCTTATTGCCCTTGAGAAGCTCATTCTCAGCTTCCTTGAGAATTGACAACAACTCTCCAAGAGTATCTTTTTGGTTCATCAAGTTATAGTTTATGATGAACCCTCTCCAAGTGTCGGGGAGAGACTGCAAGATCAAATCTATGGTAGTCTCAGCCTCGAAGACTATCCCCATCTGAGTCAGCTCATCAATGTCAACTATCATCTGTGCCACATGGGACTCAACAGACATGCCTTCTGACATACGTGTACGAAAGAGCTTCTTCTATAACTCATATCTCTGCGATCTATGGTTAGATCGATGAAGATCGTGCAACCTCACCAACATATTATAGGGATCCAAGTCTCTGTTTTGTCGACGGAAATACTGAGTCATAGCAGCTAGCATAATTGACTGAGCAGTAGAGTTGTCATCACTGTGAGCCTTCCAAAGCTCCAGCTCAAGTAACTGATCATGTTTGGGTTTAGGCCCAAGAGGTGTCTGTATAGTATATAGCAGCCTCTCGGCTCCAAGGACTATCCTCAAATTCATTTCCCAATCGGTAAAGTTCGTGCCCTTGAAGACATTTTCGCCCATGATAATGTCTCGGACATTTCCCTTTCCTGTCATCTTGATTACGATAGTCCAACTATCTAATCAATGATATATGGGTACAGTTTAACTATTACAAGAAAAATAACATATTAGTCCAACTAAAAAAATAATTTTGATGAAATAATTTGAAAGCGCGTAAAGCTAAGTATCTGAACGAAATTATAAATTCAATACTAGCCTCCCACTAATTTTCGGCGAGCCTCTAACCCTCTGTCGAGTACTCGGGAAACCTAGTTTCCTAGTGGGCTAGGATCCCGTTAAATAACACACAACCTTGACTTTGGCCAACAAGCTGTATGATACTTAACTAGGTAGATCTCGAAGATCAATTGGATCTCATCCAATTCCTAGATCTGGTAGGTGGACATCCAAGTCCGAAACATATAGACAATACATATGTCAATATATCCAATATATTTGCCTAACCTTTTTCCTATCAATCAACTAAGCCTTGGATTTGACACAACAAGCTTAATGATTCCAGTTAAACGGAACCCATTGACATGGAAAGCTTCGTAATCAATGTCGATGGACAAAAAGTGATCTTGACTTTGGCCAACAAATCACAACTTGGATAAGACACCGATGTGGAACAAAGCCTTCATGATTCAAACACATCCGCAATTGACAAAGGTCTTGACTTTGGCCAACAAACCAATGCCAACTTTGGATCTTGAGTAAGAATCACTCAACGTAAGGAAAAATGCTTAATATGTTTTGAGGGTTTTTCACATAATTGGGAACCAATTAATTATCTTTGTTAGGTCTCATCATACACCCTTAAGCATGCATTCTAAAAGCATAATAAGGCACGGAAAGTAAATTAATAACGATATGCGGATGAATATTTAACAGATTGTTCCTAGAACAAATCAATCCATTTCCTCTCCCCGACTAGCATTATTCTACTTCTACCCAATTACATAATACAATAATAGAAACCTCATTACATTGAGGGGAATTAGGTGAGAAGAGAATACAAAGAAATAATGAGAGATAATGCTGGACACACAGGTCTAATTTAATAAATTCCAAATTTACAACAATTTCTAAAATTGCCATTTCCTTTCTAATATCCATCTGATATACGCTATTCATTCAACACATCCATGTATTCATTCATAGCATGTAATTCAATCAATCTAATCTAATTAATTAATCTTTGAATTATGTATCATCTAATGTTCAAACAACGATTTGATTTTACGCGAGTCCAACTCGTTTGAGAATAAGTACTCAAAGTACGAATTCTTGAATTATATGGAATTACTCGTTAAATCTAATTTAATTCGTATTCAATACTAATTCATGTATTTAATTCCAAATTAAATATCTACACTTTTAATGCGCTTTAACGACTTAGATTCCAAATCTAATCTTATCAGGTCTCAAAGCCCAACTAACATCCAATGTTTGTTTAATTAAAGTCCGATGGGCCTTCAATTGATTTCATGAGGCATGGGCTTTGGTCAATGTGGGTCAAACCCAATTACCAAGCCCAATTAAGGAATCACCCTCATTTGCCAAGAAACCAATTTCGGCCCATAAGGCCCAATTAAACTTTTAAAGCCCATTTATTATAATTGGACTTAATGGAATGATTTAGGCCCAATTTGGATCCAATCCAATTGGCCTACACCAACTTGGCCTAACCAAGCCCATTATGCCCAAATACAACAATTTCAAGCCCAATTCAAAATAAAGCCCAATTAATCAAATTTTAAAATTCCAAATTTTATAATTTAATTAACCAAGTGTAATACATCAATTAATTACCTAAATTAATATTTCCAAAATAAAATTTAATGAATTAATTATGTATCTAATTGTTCAACTTATGTCCAACATTTTTGAATCAAAAAATCAATTCATTACATTCTAATAAGCTCTCGACAATGGTGAGTAATTTTGTCCGATTTCATTTTTCAATCCGATTGAATTTAAATCAACATTCCCAATCGTTTCAAGTCATCCAATGATCAACGAAATAAAAATTACCAAGACTTATAAGGGCAGTAACATTCGGCCAAGCCTATGTGTGGGTAAAAAATTGATCCAATCAATATTTCATGAAATTGATCCAATACAACCTCATAATATCATCATTCAAGCATGCTCAATCATTCAATTTTATCAAATCATGATCAAATTAATTTTACCCTAATTCATTTCATACTCAAATTGGCTCATAGATACCATTGTTGGGTTTCTAGGTTTATTCCCAAGATCAAAATAAGCATAGAAATGAAATGAATACACAAAGAAGAGTGGCGGAAACACACTTACATTGATCGGTTTATGGATGCGTCAAACAACAAAATGCTTCTCCAAGAACCTTTGAGAATTCGGCCAAGAGGAAGAATGCCAAGCTCCAAGGTTTTAATTGTTTCCAAGCTCTTGAATAGGTTTCCCTAACACCTTGTATGAATCCTTGATGAGTGCTAGCTCTATGAAAGATTTTGTAACAAAATTCTTTCTATTTCCTTCTTTGAACCTCACGGTTAAAGGAAGAAAAATTGGGGAGAGTTTTTACTTGCTTGTTCGGCCAAAGAGAGAGAGTGATCAAGATTGTGTATTTGTTTCAAAAAAAAAATTAAATGATATACCAAAAGTTAGATTTGGTAAAGGTCACTCATATTGACTTTGGAGTGTAAAACAAGCTTCCACCAACTCCACCAAAACACATCAACCAAAAGCAACTAAAGGTGACATGTGATGTGATGGTTGATGTGACATGTGGGCCCCACTCGATTCCAAATGTGAGTGAGCCAGCGAATACTCACGGGCTCAGGTTCGCTAATTTTGAATTAACGAACTTTCGTTGCAACATAATTAAATCAAATTTAATTAAATAATTATGCCTAGCAAAATTTATTCACGTCGCTTACTAAGTAATTCTAAATTAACTCGTTTGCCCGAATTAAAATCTAATTTCAATTCCGTGTCGAAATCTAATTTCGTTTAATATATCAAATATATTATTTTATCGATTAATTCCAAATTAATTTTTCTCTCTCTTCAAATAGTACTTTATCCAAGATAAAGTCTCTCTGTAATTAATCCCAGTTAATTAAGCTCGAATCATACGTCATCGCTGAATCTTCGGGAAGCGGCCCAAGAGATCCCTGGATATGTTGGCAGTAAATCCGGTCATCAAACTATCCGAACACGTACGTACCTAGTACTACGTTTTTATCAATTTACGAGACAAGGTTGGCTTCTAGCGAAGCGCCATGCCTACCCAATTCTCCAGAAATATTCTTAATGGAATATACGATTTATATCAGACGTAGTATACCGTAGTATTATGTATAGCGATCCAGTATCTGATGTTCACGTGCAAGGATTGGGGCTGGAATAGTATCTGCCTCGTACGAAGCACATATCGAATATCAAGCAACTAGTCTCTTTGAATCAGATAATCCTGATCTTGTCATATTATCCTGATGGTTGTAACACAATAGAGAACTAGTTCCGAATCCCTGCGTGATCATCATCTCCATATGTCTGAAGTGATACTTCCGTCTTGACATCACATCCAATACACTATGATTCTCAATAAACCCAGAAGAAGCGTACACAGAACCTGTTAAAGTCCTGGATGACAAAAACCAAAGCGTATCGATTGTCGCAAGTACTACCGATGCAAGTCTCAAGTTAAGACCAAATACACCTACCATGAAGCGGACTCCCATAGACACATATACATATTACCAATGGGATTCCGCGGGGTCTATCCAGAGCGAATTTATTTTCCGTACCATCGGTAAAACACAACCTCCTATCGCACTTGCATAAGTATCCAATGCTTAAATATATGAGAACTATGCCGTTATCCCCTCACACGCGCACAAGTGCAATACTAGTCTATTCCGTATTATCGATGTCCAATCTCTATAATACTACGACTAGAGATATTTAATGATTAAACCTTTATGGATTGATACTGTCTCATATCATCTCAATCCGAAACTAATCATAAGGACGTTTACCATTTATATATCAAAGTAAGTAAATTGCAAAACGATAAAAGGTAATTTCATTACAACATAGTTAATTTTGTATAAAAACACAATGTCTTTTACAAACAGTGACGCTATGGGTCATAACTGTCCAACATTTAATTGGGCTAAAAGTGTGTATTTGAGCTTAATGGGCTTGGTTTGACCAAGTTTGGTTTTGACTTTTGGATTGGATCCAATTAGGCCCAAAACCAATTCCATAAAGTCCAAATATATAACTTGGCCCTTAAAGAATTTAATTTGGCCTAATGGGCCTAAATGATTTGTTGGTAATATGATGATTCCTATTGGCCTTGGCATTTGGGTTTGATCCATTATGGCCAAAGCCCAAGCCTTAAGAATCAATTAAAAGCCATTGGACTTTAATTAAAATGGCATTGGATGTTATTGGGCCTTTGAGACTCATCAAGATTGGATTTGGAATCCAAGTGTTTAAGGCATATAAATAAGTGTAATCGTTTAATTTGGAATTAAAATGAAATTAGTATTGAATACAAATAAATTAGATTTAAAGTTGTAGTTCGATATAATTCAAGAATACGTACTTGAAGTTTTAATCTTAAACGAGTTGGACTCGCGCAAATCAAATCATTATTTGAATATTGGATGATCATTTATTTAAAGGTTAATTAATTGGATTAGATTGATTGAATAACATGCTATGTGTGTATACTTGAATGAGTTGTATGAATAATGTATATCAGATGGATATTAGAAGAGTGAGGGCCATTTTGGTAAATTGTAATAATTTTAGAATTTATTAATTGGACCTGCGTGTCTAGCTTATTATCTCCTTACTTCTTTGTAATTCTCTTCTCACCAATTCCCCTCAATGTTAATGAGGTTTCTTTGATGTATTATGTAATTGGGTAGAATTTAGAATAGTGCTAGCCGGAGAGAGGAAGGAGAGTGATTTGTTCTAGGAATAATTTGTGAGATATCCATCTGTATATCATTATTAATTTATTTACCGCGCCTTATAATACTTTTAGAATGCATGTTTAAGGGTGTATGATGAGACCCAATCAAAGATAATTAATTGGTTGCCAATTACGCGAAAAACCCTCAATAAATATTAAGTGTTTTCCTTCTATTGAATGATTCATTCTCAAGATCCAAGATTGGCAGTGGTTTGTTGGCCAAAGTCAAGACCTTTGTCCATCGAGGATGTGCTTGACTCATGAAGGCTTTGTTCCATATCGCATGCCTTGGGCAAGTTGTGATTTGTTGGCCAAAGTCAAGATCACTTCTTGTTCATCGATATGGATTACGAAGCTTTCCAAAGTCAATAGGTCCCACTTGACTGGAATCATTAAGCTTGTTGTGCCAAAGCTAAGGCTTAGTTGATTCAAAGGAAAATGTTAGGCAAATATATTAGATATATTGACATATATATTGTATATATGTTTCGGACTTGGAGGTCCACCTACCGGATCTAGGAATTGGATGGGATCTAATTGATTTTAGAGATCTACCTAGTTAAATATCATACAACTTGTTGGCCAAAGTCAAGGTTGTGTGTTATTTAACGGGATCCTAGCTCACTAGGAAACTAGGTTTCCCAAGTACTCAACAGAGGGTTAGAGGCTCGCCAAAAAATAGTGGAAGACTAGTAATGAATTTGTAATTTCGTTCAAATACTTGCCATATACGCACTTTCAAATTATTTCGTCAATTATAAATGTTTATTAGTTGGACTAATATTTTATTATTTTTCTTGTAACAGTTAGACTGTACCCATACATCGTTAATTAAGTAGTTTGACTATTGCAATTAAGATGACAGGAAAGAACAGTGTCCGAGACATCATCATTGGTGATAATGTCTTCAACGACATGAATTTTTCTGATTGGAAAATGAATCTCATGATTGTCCTGGGATCCGAGAAGTTACTTTATATTATAGAGAGACCTCTTGGGCCTAAGCCCGGACCCGATCAGTTGCTTGAGCTAGATCTTTAGAAGACTCATAGCGATGACAACTCCACTGCTCAGTCCATTATGCTTGCTGCTATGACTCAACAATTCTGTCAACAGAACAAGGGATTGGATCCATATAACATGTTGGCGAAATTACATGATCTTCATCAATCTAATCTTAGATCGCAGAGATATGAGTTACAGAAGAAGCTCTTTCATGCTCGTATGTCAGAGGGTACGTTTGTTGAGCACCATGTGTCACGATGATTACTGACATCGATCAGCTGACACAGATGGGCATTATCTTCAAGACTGAGACTTCGATAGATTTGATTTTACAGTCTCTCCCCGACACTTGGAGTGGGTTCATCATGAACTACAATATGATGAACCAAGATGATACTCTTGGAGAGTTAATGTCCATACTGAGAGAAGCTGAAAAGGAGCTTCTAAAGGGCAAGAAGCGCGAGGCGAAATTTGCTTCAACATCTCAGTCTCTAAGGGCTTGGCCAAGGCTACTGGAGGTATCAATAAGAAGAAGAAGAAGGGTAAGGCCAAATCGTCAAAGATTTCTGGGAAGTCAAGGGACAAATACCAATATGTCTGCCTGTAGTGTGGCAAACGGGGTCACTGGAAGCGTGACTGCCATGAGTATAAGGCGCAGATGAAGGATAAGAAAGCGGGCAAGACACCGGCTTCAGGTATGTTTGTTATTGAGATAAACATGTATACTTCTAGTTTTAAGAATTAGATTTTTGATTCTAGATGTGGTACTCATATATGTACTGATGTGCAGGATCTGCAGATTAGTAGGAGACTGGCCTCAGAGGAGATTGATCTACGCGTTGGAAATGGGACACGAGTCGCCGTTTTGGCCGTTGGCACTTTTATTTTAGAACTGCCCTCGGGGCATGTACTTAAACTTTCAGACTGTTATTATGTACCTTGTTTGACTAGGAATATTATCTCTGTATCTTATTTGACCCAATGCGGGTACACTTTTGTATTTCGAACACTGGTGTGTTTTTTTATAAAGATGATTTTGAGATATATTCTGCTGATGCTAATAATGGTCTTTATATTTTGAATATAAATAAATCTCAAACATATAATATAACAAACAAAAGGCTTAAACTAAGTAACAAAGATGAAACTTATATGTGACATTGTCGTCTGGGATATATTAACAAGACTCGTATATCCACACTTTCGAAGAGTGGGTACTTGGACGGATTTGATCCAAATTCATATGAAGTCTGCAAATCTTGCTTATTAGGCAAAATTCCTAAATCACCTTTTAACGGTAAAGGTGTACGTGCCACCGAACTATTAGCCCTCGTTCATAGTGACGTATGTGGGCCCATGTCTAGCCAGGCTAGAGGTGGATATGAATACTTCGTAACCTTTACGGATGATGCATCGCATTATGGTTATGTGTATCTTATGAGACACAAGTCGGAAACCTTTGAGAAATTTCAAAGAGTTTCGACACGAAGTAGAAAAATAGACCGGTAAAAGTATTAAGACATTACTGTCGGACCGTGGTGGAGAATACTTGAGCAATGAGTTTCTTGATTACCTGAAAGAGTATGGTATTCTTTCACAGTGGACTCCTCCCGGAACACCCCAGTTAAATGGTGTGTCCGAACGAAGAAACCGAACTTTATTGGATATGGTAAGGTCTATGATGAGTCGCACAGAGCTACCTATTTCCTTTGGGGATATGCATTGAACAAGGCAATACTTATTTGAATAAGGTTCCGTCAAAGTCTGTTCAACAGACTCCGTATGAGATATGGACAGGAAAAGAATCGAGTTTCTCATTCCTGAAGATTTGGGGATGCTGGGCATATGTTAAACATTTGGAATGTACCAAACTAGGACCCAAATTGGATAAATGCCTATTTGTAGGTTATCCTAGGGAAACCAAATGATATTACTTTTACAACCCATAAGAGAACAAAGTATTTGTTGCTCTTCATGCAGTTTTCCTTGAGAGGGAATTCTTTAATTTAGTGGTTAGTGGGAGGAAAGTAGAACTCGATGAAAATCGGAGTGATACTGTTCCTGGCATAGAATCCTTAACGGAACAAGAATAGTTCATCATGGATGAAACTGTACCACAACCTTCGAATACACAAGAATCGCGTAGGTCGTAGAGAGTCAGAAACCAACCTGAGAGGTATGGGTTTCTGATCTCACCTCATATGGATGTCAATCTTATTGAGGAAGATGAACCAGCTACGTATGAGGAAGCGATACAAGATATTGACTCCGCTTTATGGCAAGAAGCCATGAAGTCCGAAATGGATTCCATGTACACCAACCAAGTTTGGACACTAGTTGATGCACCAAAGGCGTAAAGCCTATTGGTCAAGTGGATCTTCAAGAAGAATACCGACATGGATGGCAATATATAACGTACAAAGCTAGGCTTGTAGCGAAAGGGTATCGTCAACGACATGGTGTCGATTACGACGAAACATTTTCACCAGTTGCCATGATTAAATCCATTTGGATTATGCTTGCTATTGCTGTATATTTTGATTACGAGATATGGCAGATGGACGTCAAAACACTTTCCATAACAGAAACCTTTTGGAGGATGTTTATATGCAACAGCCTGACGGTTTTGTCGCACCAAAACTTGCAAACAAGGTTTGTAAGTTAAATTGATCCATTTATGGAGTGAAGCAAGCATCGCGTTCTTGGAACCAGCGTTTTAATAATATCATCAAAGAATATGATTTCATTCAAAACGTGGATGACCCTTGTGTATATAAGAAGGTTAGTGGGAGCGCACTGACATTCATTATCCTTTATGTTGAGGGATGTATTGCTTATGGGCAATGATATTTCCATTCTACAATCGGGGAAAGCTTGGCTTTCATTAAAATTCTCCATGAAAGATCTGAGAGAAGCAGCCTATATTATAGGAATAAAAATTTACCGGGATAGATCTAGAAACTTGCTTGGACTCTCCCAGAGCACGTACGTTGACAAAGTTTTGAAGCGATTCAACATGGATCAATCCAAGAGGGGACTGTTGCTAGTGTCACATGGCGTCACTTTATCTAAGGACATGTGTCCTAAAACTCAAGATGAAAGAGACAACATGAGTTGAATCCCGTTCTCTTCGGCAGTCGGATCGATCATCTATGCCATAATATGTACACAACCTGATGTCTCGTATGCTTTGAGCAAGTGTAGTCGCTATCAGGCCGATCTAGGTGATGGTCACTGGATGGCGGTTAAGAATATCCTTAAGTATCTTAGACGAACGAAGGATGCCTTCTTAATCTATGGAGATGGAGAACTTGAGGTAACTGGGTATACCAACGCAATTTTCCAAACCGATAAAGACGGCTCTAAGTCACAATCCGGGTATGTATTTTGTTTGAACAACGAAGTAGTAAGCTGGAAATCTTTCAAGCAAGAGACTGTTACCGATTCAACAATAGAAGCGGAGTACACTGCTGCAGCTGAAGCAGCAAAAGAGGCATTTTGGATCCATAAATTCCTAATTGGATTAGGAGTAGTTTCGTTAGTAGCTGAGCCCGTTCCATTGTATTGTGACAATAACGGGGCTACAGCGCAGGCTAAGGAATCGCGGTCTCATCAACGATCCAAGCATGTTCTTCGACGTTTCCATCTGATTCGTGAGATCATACATCATGGAGATGTGAAGATCGAGAAGGTCGCATCAGATGACAACATTGCAGATCCGCTGACGAAAGCTATTTCACAGTAAAAGTTTGAGCGACATGTACATAGTTCAGGTGTTAGATGCTTAAGTGACTAGCTATAGGCCAAGTGGGAGATTGTTAGACAATTATAACCCATAGCAACACTATTTGTAAAAGACATTATGGTTTTTGTACAAATTAACTATGTGACTATGGAAATTGCTATTTTATCATTTTGTAATTGGATTACTTAAATATAAAGTGATAAAAGTCCTTATGATTAGTTCCGGATTATAAGATATGAGACAATATCAATCCACTAAATTTTAATCATTAAATATCCCTAGTCGTAGTATTATCGAGACTGGACATCGATAATGCGGAATAGACTAGTATTAAACTTGTGCGCGTTGTGGGAGCATAACGACATAGTTCTCATAAATTTAAGTATTGGATACTTATGAAAGTGTGATAGAAGGTTGTGTTTACCGATAGTACGGAAACAGCTTCGTTCCGGATAGACCCCACGAAATCCCATTGGTTATATGAAAATGTGTCAATGGGAATCCGATTCAGGGTAGATGTATTTGGTCTTAACGTGAGACTTTCATCGCTAATACTTGTGACAATCATTACACTTTAGTTTGGTCGTCCGGGACTTTAACAGGTTCTTTGTACGCCTCTTCTGGGCTTATTGAGAATCGTAAAGTATTGGATATGATGTCAAGATGGAAGTATCACTTCAGTCATATGAAGATGATGATCACGCATGGATACACAACTGGTACTCTAATGTGTTGCAACCATCGGGATAATGTGACAATATCATGATTATCCGATAAAAGAGACTAGTTGCTTATGATCTGATATATGCTTCGTACAAGGCAGACACTATTCCAGCCCCAGGCCTTACATGTGACATCAGATACTGGATCACTATACGCAATACTACATATTTTACGCATGACAAAGATCGTATATTCCAGTAAGAGTATTTCTGGAGAATTGGGTAGGCATGGTGCTTTGCTAGAAGCCAACCATGTTTTGTAAATCGGTTAGCACATAGTACGAGGTACGCACTTAATCGGATAGTCCGATAACCAGATTTACTACCAACATATCCAGAGATCTCTTGGGTCGCTTCCCAATGATTCACCGATGACAGTTGACTTAAATTAGAATTAATCTGGGATTAATAAAGAGAGAAAATTAATCTAGGATTAATTGAGGTATTATTTAATCTGGGATTAAATGTGTTCGGAAGAGAGAGAGCGCGATTAATTTGGAATTAATCGGTAAAATAAATTTAATAGTTAATTTGATTTTTCTATTTAATTTATTGATATGGGCTAAAATTAATATATCAGATATATTAATTGAAATTAGATTTCAATACGAAATTAAAGTCGGACTTTAATACATACGAACAGATTAATTTAGAATTAATTCGTAAACGGCATTCGTAATAAACTTACGAGGCGTCGTTATTTAATTAAATTAGATTTAATTATTTAACGATGAAAATTCGTTTAATCGGATTAAACGGACCTGAGCTGTGGTAAACATTCATAGAAACTGTTTGAATTTTGAATTCGAAAGTGAGGCCCACTTCACATGTGGTAGTTGGGAGAGTGGTTGGCATTTATGCCAAACCACCCACTTTCCAACCACCTAGAAAGGGTTTTGGTGAAACCATTTACCCAACCACCTTGTTTAGGTGAAAAGGGTAAATTGGTTTTACCAAAAGCCACCTCTCTCTCACTTTCAACACACACAACATAAACCAAACCCTAAGAACTCCTCCATGGGCGTGAACATGCTCTCTCATCTCTTTGATTTTGTTGCAAGATCAAAGAAGCTATCACTTCAAAAAGTCTTCAAAGGTGATAGGGAAACAAATCAAAGCTTGGAATCAACATACAAAGGTTGGATCTTGGAGATCTCTTCTCAAATTTTGAAATTCCAAACCGTTCATTGTCAGTATTTTCCGCAACTTATAATGGATTTATTCACACACATTCATGCTTATTAGATCCTTGGCATGTTCTAGGAACACTAACAATGTTTTCTAGTGATATATCGGATGGAAACCCATAGATAAATTTCATAGCCGATTCTGAATGGATTGTAGTATAGTATGTACTCAGGATATAACTCCCATACATTTGGGAAATAACGTGTCGATTTTATAGAATTCACTTTTGTTATTACTATGTTATTCCTAAACTGCATGATTCTGCACTTTTCATTGTTCTATTCACACAAAATATCCGACTAGACTTACAACAAGTCTAGTCAGACATTACTGCATAAAATATTTTGTCTGGCCTGACACATTTTTTTATTACTTTGATAATTTCTAAATATTTTTCTTTTATCGTTCTTTTTATGATTATGATTGCACCTTCTATGTTATATAAACTGTTTTGTGTGATTCTTGTATTATAAGACATGTGGATCCTCTTTTGAACCTGGATATTATACTTGTTAAGGTTGGTGCTTGGAGTGCCAATCCGGATCATATTTATGTCCGATTCATGAATATGAACAATTCATTTTTCATAACATTACTTATTTATGGTAGTACTTCTTGCTTTTATATATATATTCGATCTAATTATGATTAAATTAAAACTAAATATGATTTAGTGATATGTATATATTAGACAAAAAAACCCGATAATAGATAATGTAGTGTGCAGTTACAAAGTAATTTGAAATTGACATTAGAAAGTGTCACTATTAGAAATATATTAAAATAAATTTCCTAGTCAAGATTTACTAACTCGGGTCGGTTAGTAAAATTCGTTGAGACCAGTACACATCGTATATCGATACTTGATCCGATGATTTATCCTAATAAACCATGAGTCTGGGGAGACTCGTATAGACGTGTAAGTATTTATAGTAGATAAACACTGAACGACTCATCGAATATTTCCTAATAGATGGTACACCAACTTCAATAGGAACCTTCTCTGGTCAAGTGAGCATAGTGGTCTATTGACTAGAGATACCAGACATCCGCATGTTCGTTGGGTGTGGACTGATCCTTAGGATATCTTATGCGTATCAAGATATAATCTGTCAATTCTGTGTACAGAGTATAGGTATTCAATGTACAATTTGCAATCTGTTAAATCCATGGGTCATTGGTACACTGTAGAAGTAAGTTCTAAGTGTTATTAAGAGATTACTAATAGAATCATCGATGAGATTATACCTATAGAGATTTGACATTTTTATCTATATCTCTAGGATAATCCGATTACCTGTGACGGAGGGATTATACGTATGCAATGGCCTCGACCTGTATGATTCAGCGGGTTTATCCGTTTTCGTCATAATACATGGGTGGGTAGATTATGGACATAAAATTAGATTTCGTGACGGATATGACTGAACCTAGAGAGTCTCACTGATGAAATATACTCATAGAGTACTAAGGTAAATTTTTATAAATAATACTGATTATTTATAAGTCATTTAATAGTTAAACGATAATACATGCATTTGAGATTTTTCAGCCATTTATTAAATGTCGAATTGTGATATTTGACATTTATTATTAATATATATATTCTGATTATTTAATGTAAATATAATACATATATTGAAGATATTTGTATTTATTTATTTGATTATTCAAATGTTGAATAATTAAATTAATTAAATAATAAATATCTATTTACTTTTTAAAGTAAGATAAATGACACTTTTTAATTGGTTGGAATTGCCATTTTTAATTGGTATAAATGGCTTGATTTAATTAGTTCAAGTGTGATAATTATTGTATAAATACAATTTTTATAATTAAATCATTTTCCAACATTTATTAATGAAATAAAAAATTGGTAAATATATGGCTAATATTTTTCCTTGAATTTCAGCCACTTGAAGGAAATTATAAAAGCCATATTTTTCATTTTTTTTTCATAATCTAAGAACTCTAAATCAAAATAAAGGAGAGCTTGAGAGAAAAAAGGAAGAAAGAAAGCAAAAGCTTGGAAATCTTTGAATTTAGTAAGTTTTTCTTACTTTCTATTTTATGAAAAATGTTTCTAAGATTCTAGGCTTCAATATATGTAGCTTAGTTTTCTTCTCTACTCTCTTGTGGATGTATTGGGATGGATGGGAACTTTATTGAAAGATGGAAGCATGTATATTTATAAAGAGTGCATAAAATTAGTTTATTTGTATTCTTTTTGCCATTTGATGGTGAGTTGCCATTATAGAGTTACTTAGCCACTGATAAATGACCTAGAATTTTTCTTGAGTTGTTTCATGATGGTGAGACTAGTTTGGTGTGGTAAAAATTGAATTAAGGTGTTGAATTTAATTAATCTAGTGTTAATTTATCAATTTATGGAAATTAAAAAATTATGGTTCATAACCCACTCCAAATTTGGGACTTTTCATATATGTGTTAATTAAAGATGTATATATGATGCATATTAATTTTGGTGTTGATTGGACTTGATCTTGAATGATTTTGAACCAATTTGGACTAAAATATAATTCTTGGAAACTTAAAGGACCTCTCAGAAATTTAGGGAAAATTATTTTCTTGAATTGAAAATTATATTTTCATGTATGAGACAAGTATAAATCATTTTGGTAATTATATATTTAACAAATTAGGACTAAAATGATCAAAATGTAAAGTTTTGGGTATTTTCGTAATTATTGAAAAATCTGGAAAATTTTCAGATTTCTGTTTTTAATGTATATTTGAATTACAAATCATTTTTTTGTGATTGGAAATCACATAAGCTTATTTTGAATAAATAGGACTAAAATGATTAAAATGGAATGTTTTAGGGTTGTATGGTAATTTACTGAAATTATGATTTTATGGGTTAAAAATTTATGTTTTTTTGAGTATTGAGTGATTAAAATAAATAAGTTTATTTTAATTACCCAAAAAAAATTAAAGAAATGAGAAAATTTGATTTTCATGCATTCCGCTGCGTAACCGGAATATTTTACCCAAAACTCCAATAAAAATGGTATTGTAACATCCCCAATACGGAAATGTTACCATTAACCAACAGATCCCTCTATCGCCTAAGCCTCTAACTCATGCACTGGTCACTTGCTCTTATCTTAATGCCATGCAATGCTTACTCAATCACACATGCAACTTCATAGCTTAAATAAACTGAAATATGAGATCATGAACATATGTGTGTGTGTGTGTGTGTGTCTAAAACTATCTACATATATACAAAATGTCAAACACATGTCAATGATACAACTAAATGACATCCAGAGAACTATATTCTACATGAACATAGATCTGGAAAGATGGACCCGATGACTAATGAATGTAGCATAACCCTTACCCTCGAACTGGGTCTCTAAAAGTAGCACATGGCTCACCGAAAAGAGAATCCTGTAAAAGAACTGGGAAATGGTGGGGGGTGAGTCCTGAGGATCTCAATGAGTGGAGCTACAAAATAAGAAACCGAATCAATATATCTGAGCAAAATCATTCATTCTTAAAGTACTTTTGAATACTTTGTTTGAAAACTAGTTCTTTTTGTTAAAACTGAGAAAAACCTTTTTGAAAATTTTCTATGAAGAATATCTCTGGCACTGTGGAAAAATTAAAGCATGGGGGCGTTATGTATCGCCGTCCCCCATTTGCCTAACTAGAGCCAGAACTGTAAATCCATGACTTTGGGGTGTTACATATCGCCATCCCCCAAAGCAAGCCACTTATATCCCTGAAAATAGTGGTCTTGGGGCGTTACCTATCGTCGTACCAAGCCACTGAACTAAAGCCGATAGTGTTAATCCATGCTACTACCTGACCGTGAAACTAAGGTCTAGTAGCGTTATATATCACCGTCTCTCTAGCCTTGTGTGCATATGGTCTTTGTCCGTCAATTTCATAAGTAAGAGCCGAGGTGGGTTTTTCCCGCATGCCCGAAAAACAATAAAACTTATGCTTTTAAACTTTGAAACTTTACAAAATAACTTTACATAAAAATTCACTGATAATTTAATACGACTAACGCCCTAAAGCTTTTTAAAAATAAATCTCGAAATAAATCTTGATCAATGGCAAGTACTATAAATCAATTAAAAGAAAAATATCCACTAACAGATTTGAAGTCTGGTCAAGTTCTCTTCACGTCGTTGGGGGAGAACACGGCTCCTAATAAGTATCTATATCGAGTACACTGAGTTAGAATCATGGGTTATAAAATATGATTCGAAATCAAATTGAATTCCTTAAGAATCATGAGTTATAAACTACGGTTTGAACTCAAATTAAGTTCCTAAACCTAATTGGATTACTCACTTAGAACATTTTTATCCCTTAAAAGAAATGTAAAACAAAATTCAGACTCTTAGTTATCGCATCTTATGAAAAAATTCTGGTTTTTGGGTTCGCACCGCAACGCCGGTCCCATCCATGTCGCGACGTGCCTATGTAAATCAATTGCACGTCTCTGCCTCGTTACTACCAAAAACCCATCATTCTTAATTGATTCTTTAGTTTAAAATAAGGCATTAAAAATTTCCCACACATCAATTCCTTCATATAAAACACCCAAACTACATTATCATCAAACTAACAATACACCATAACCAACCAACTATCAAAATTCAAATCATCAAATATTGGGTCAAGTAACCTTACCTTATTTCAACTATTTTCTTCCTTGAAAATTCACATTGATCTCATTTTTCTTCTTTTAGGGTTTAATTTGATGGATTACCATTAATAAGCTTTTATTTTACTAAGGGAATGCGACTTTCTCTTTTTCTTTCCTCTCCCTCTATCTCACGTTCAAGCCAAAGGAAAATGAATAAATGATTTTTTTGTTCTTGATTTATTTATTCTTTCACCAATTACTTAATCCATTTTCTAGAAAAGTGTAGGTAATTCATTAGTTGGGCCTTAGGCTTCTTTCTTTTCTTTTCTAATTTGATGTTGGGCCTTAAAAGAGCAAATGAAAGTTGGGCTCAAAGTTAGGTAAATGTTCATTGTTTCTAGTTGATCCGGAAATTATTTACTAACCCATGAAAGAAAATCCTCTACGTTTCCCAGCCGAACTAAAAATATTTGCGGTTGTTACAAATTCTCCCCCTTTAAAATGATTCTCCTCGAATCAAAATATTTAAAGGATATGGTGTGTACCTTCGAGGATATTGTTTTCTCATGGCTTCTTCTGGTTTCCAAGTAGCTTATTGTTCCTTGTGATGTTGCCAAATCACCTTGACTGAAAGAACACATCAAGATCGTAGCTTCATTGTTTCTCTTCCCACAATAGCTACTGGTTGTTCTGAATAAGATAAGTCTTGATAGATATCAACTGTCTGGGGCTCCAATATATGAGATTTGTCACGCAAATACTTCCGTAACATAGAGACATGAAAGATCGGATGAATCCTTTCCATGTTGGGTGGAAGTCCTAGAACATGCCAAGGATCTAATAAGCATGAAAATATTTGATTAAAATCATTATAAGTTGCAGAATATACTTACAATGAACAGATTTGAGCTTTTAAAATTTGAGAAGAGAACTCCAAGTTCCAAGCTTAAAGTGTTGATTCCAACTCTTGAAGATGTTTCCCTATCACCTTTGTTGATCTTTGAAGTGCTATCTTCTTTGAGTTTGCAAGAAAATCAAAGTGGAGAGAGGGAGGAAGCTCACGCTCAAGCCTTAGTGTGCTAGAGTTTTCTTTGTTCAAGTGTGTGTTATGTGAGAGAGAGTTGGTTTTGGTAAAAGGCTTTTACTCTTTTCACCTAAACTTGGTAGTTGAGAGTCTTGGTTTCCAAAACCAAAACTTGGTGGTTGAAAAGCAAGTGGTATTGGCTTAAATGCCAACTACCCTCCCAACTACCACATGTGAAGTGGGCCCCATATTTGAATTCAAAGATCAAATGTCTCTACGAACATTTGCCGCGGCTCGTTTCCGTTTAATCCGATTAAATGAACTTTCGTCGCTAAATAATTAAATCTAATTTAATTAAATAACGATGCCACGCAAATATATTACAAACGTCGTTTACGAATTAATTCTAAATTAATTTATTCGTTCGTATTAAAGTCCGACTTTAATTTCGTAATGAAATCAAAAAAAAATCAAATTTAACTGTTAAATTTATTTTACCGATTAATTCCAAATTAAACGAGTTCTCTCTCTTTCGAACACATTTAATCCCAGATTAAATAAGGCCTCAATTAATCCCAGATTAATTTTCACTCTCTTAATTAATCCCAGATTAATTCTAGTCGAGTCAACTGTCATCGGTGAATCTTTGGGAAGCGACCTAAGAGACCTCTGGATATGTTGGCAGTAAATCCGGTTATCGGACCATCCGATAATGTGAGTACCTTGTACCACACGCTTACCGATTTACAAGACATGGTTGGCTTTAAATAAAGCACCGTGTCTACCTAATTCTCCAGAAATATTCTTACTGGAATATATAATCTATGTCGGGCGTAGAAAATATAGTATTGCGTACTACGATCCGGTATCAGATGTCACGTGCAAGGCCTGGGGCTGGAATAGTGTCTGCCCCGTACGAAACATATATCGGATATCAAGCAACTAGTCTCTTTGAATCGGATAATCATGACCTTGTCATATTATCCCGATGGTTTCAACACAATAGAGAACTAGTTATGAATCCCTACGTGATCATCATCTCCATATTTCTGAAGTGATACTTCCGTCTTGACATCACGTCCAATACACTACGATTCTCAATAAACCCAATAGAGGCGTACACAGAACCTGTTAAAGCCCTGGATGACGAAAACCAAAATTTACTGATTGTCGCAAGTACTAGCGATGCAAGTCTCAGGTTAAGACCAAATACACCTACCCTGACGCGGACTCCCATAAACACATGTACATACTACCAATGGGATTCCGCGGGGTCTATCCAGAGCGAAGCTGTTTTCCGTACCATCGGTAAAACACAACCTTCTATCGCACTTACATAAGTATCATATACTTAAACATATGAGAACTATGCCGTTATGCCCTCACAACGTGCACAAGTGCAATACTAGTCTATTCTGCATTATCGATGTCCAGTCTCGATAATACTACGACTAGGGATATTTAATGATTAAACCTTTATGGATTGATACTGTCTCATATCATCTCAATCCGGAACTAATCATGTGGACTTTTACTATTTATATATCAAAGCAAATAAAATACGAAATGGTAAAAGGCAATTTCATTACTACATAGTTAATTTTGTACAAAAACATAATGCCTTTTACAAACAGTGACACTATGGGTCATAATTGTCTAACAATCTCCCACTTGGCCTATAGTCAGTCACTCAAGCATCTAACACCTGAACTATATATATGTTTCTCAAACTTTTGCTGTGAAATAGGTTTCGTCAGCGGAACTGCAACGTTGTCATCTGATACGGCCTTCTCGATCTTCACATCGCCACGATGTATGATCTCACGAATCAGATAGAAACGTCGAAGAACATGCTTGGATCGTTGATGAGACCGCGGTTCCTTAGCCTGTGCTATAGCCCCGTTATTGTCATAATACAATGGAACAGGCTCAGCTGCTAACGGGACTACTCCTAATCCAATTAGGAATTTACGGATCCAAACTGCCTCTTTTGCTGCTTCAGCTACAACAATATACTCTGCTTCTGTTGTTGAATCGGCAACAGTCTCTTGCTTGGAAGATTTCCAGCTTACTACTCCGTTGTTCAAATAAAATATGTACCCGGATTACGACTTAGAGTCGTCTTTATCGGTTTGGAAACTTGCATCGGTATACCCAGTTACCTTAAGTTCTCCATCTCCTTAAACTAAGAAAACATCCTTAGTTCGTCTAAGATACTTAAGGATGTTCTTAACCGCCATCAAGTGACCATCACCTGGATCGGCCTGATAGCGACTACACATGCTCAAAGCATACGAGACATCAGGTCGCGTACATATCATGGCATACATGATCGATCTGACTACCGAGGCTAACGGTATCCGACTCATGCTGTTTCTCTCATCTTGAGTTTTAGGACACATGTCCTTAGATAGAGTGATGCCATGTGACACTGGTAACAGTCCCCTATTGGACTGATCCATGTTGAATCTTTTCAACACTTTGTCAATGTACGTGCTCTAGGAGAGTCCAAGCAGCTTTCTAGATCTATCCCGGTAGATCTTTATTCCTAGAATATAGGCTGCTTCTCCCAGATCTTTCATGGAGAATTTTAATGAAAGCCAAGATTTCACCGATGTTAACATGGGAATGTCATTGCCCATAAGCAATACATCATCAACAATAAAGGACAATAAAAGTCAGTGCTCTCCCACTAACCTTCTTATATACACAAGGATCATCTTCATTTTGAATGAAATCATATTCTTTTATGATCTCATCAAAACGTTGGTTCCATGACAGCGATGCTTGCTTCAGTCAATAAATGGACCGATTTAACTTACAAACCTTGTTTGCAAGTCTAGGCACGATAAAACCATCAGGCTGTTGCATATAAACATCCTCCAAAAGGTTTCCGTTAAGGAAAGCGGTTTTAACGTCCATCTACCATATCTCGTAATCGAAATACAAAGCAATAGCAAGTATTATCCGAATGGATTTAATCATGACAACGGGTGAGAAAGTCTCGTCATAATCGACACCATGTCGTTGACGATACCCCTTAGCTACAAGCCTAGCTTTGTACGTTTGTACGTTGCCATCCATGTCGGTTTTCTTCTTGAAGACCCATTTGCATCCAATAGGCTTTACGCCTTTTGGTGCATCAACCAGTGTCCAAACTTGGTTGGTGTACATGGAATCCATTTCGGACTTCATGGCTTCTTGCCATAAAACGGAATCGATATCTTGTATCGCTTCCTCATACGTAGCCGGTTCGTTATCCTCAATAAGATTAATATCTACATGAGGTGAGATCAGAAACCTATACCTCTCAGGTTGTTTCCTGATTCTCTCCGACTTACGCTGTCCTTGTGTAATAGAAGATTGTGGTACAGTCTCATCCCGGAAGGACTGTTCTTGTTCCGTTGAGGATTCTATGCCAGGAATAGTATCACTCCCATTTTCATCGAGTTATACTTTCCTCCCACTAACCACTGCATTTAGGAATTCATTCTCAAGGAAAACCGCATGTAGAGCAAAAAATACTTTGTTCTCTCGTTGGTGATAAAAGTAATATCTTTTGGTTTCCCTAGGTATACCTACGAATAGGCATTTATCCGATTTGTGCTCAAGTTTGGTACCTTCCAAATGTTTGACGTATGCCCAGCATCCCCAAATCTTCATGAATGAGAAACCCGGTTTCTTCCTGTTCATATCTCATACAGAGTCTGTTGTACAGACTTTGACGGAACCTTATTCAAAATAAGAATTGCACTGTTTAATGTATATCCCCAGAAGGAAATAGGTAGCTCAGTGCGACTCATCATTGACCTTACCATGTCCAATAAAGTTCGGTTTTCTCCGTTGGACACACCGTTTAATTGCGGTGTTCCAGGAGGAGTCCACTGTGAAAGAATACCATATTCTTTCAAGTAATCTAGAAACTCATTGCTCAAGTATTCACCACCACGGTCCGACCGTAATGTCTTTATACTCTTGCCAGTCTGTTTTTCAACTTCGTGTCGAAACTCTTTGAATTTCTCAAAAGTTTCCGACTTGTGTCTCATAAGATACACATAACCATAACGTGATGCATCATCCTTAAAGGTTACGAAGTATTCATATCCACCTCTAGCCTGGCTAGACATGGGCCCATATACGTCACTATGAATGAGGGCTAACAGTTCGGTGGCGCGTTCACCCTTACCGCTAAAAGGTGATTTAGGCATTTTGCCTAATAAGTAAGATTCGTAGACGTCATATGAATTTGGATCAAATCCGTCCAAGTACCCACTCTTCGAAAGTGTGGATATGCGAGTCTTGTTTATATGTCCCAGACGACAGTGCCACATATAAGTTTCATATTTGTTACTCGTTTTGAGCCTTTTGTTTGTTATATTATATGTTTGAGATTGATTTATATTCAAATATAAAGACCATTGTTTGCAATAGCAGTGCAAATTTCTACATCATTTTTATAACAAAACACCCGTGTTCCTGAATATAAAAGTATACCCACATTGGGTTAACATAGATACAGAAATAATATTCCTAGTCAAACTAGGTACATAATAACAGTCTGTAAGTTCAAGTACATTCCCCTGAGGGTAGTTTAAAAAAGTGCCAACGGCCAAAACGGCAACTGGTGCCCCATTTCCAACGCGTAGATCAGTCTCCCCTGACGTCAGTCTCCTGCTAATCCGCAGATCCTACACATCAGTACATATGTGAGTACTACAACCAGAATCAAAAATCAATTTTTAAAACTAGAAGTAGTCATGTTTATTTCAATAACAAACATACCTGAAGTCGGTGCATTGCACTTTTTAATCTCCTTCTAGAGCGCCTTGTACTCGTGGCAGTCACGCTTTCAATGACCTCGCTTGCCGCACTGGAGGCAGACACATCCTGAAATTTGTCCTTAGGCTTCCCAGAAGCCTTTGACGATTTGGCCTTGCCCTTTCTACTATGCTTCTTCTTTTCACACCTCCAGTCGCCTTGGGTCCAGCCCTCAGTGTCTGAGATGTTGAAGCAAAGTGCGCCTCACGCTTATTGCCCTTAAGCAGCTCTTCTCGGCTTCCTTGAGAACCGACAACAAGTCTCCAAGAGTATCATCAGTGTTCATCAAATTATAGTTTATGATGAACTGTCTCCAAGTATCGGGGAGAGATTGCAAGATCATATCCATGGTAATCTCAGCCTCAAATACTATCCCCATTTCAGCCAGCTCATCTATGTCAGCAATCATCTGTGCCACATGGGACTCAACAGACATGTCTTCTGACATATGTGAACGGAAGAGCTTCTTTACTAACTCATATCTTTGCGACCTTCGGTTAGTTCAGTGAAGATCTTGCAACCTCGCCAACATGTTATAAGGATCCAAGTCTCTGTTCTGTCGACGGAAATACTGAGTCATAGCAGCAAGCATAATTGACTGAACAGTATCACAATCATCGTTGTGAGTCTTCCAAAGCTTCAGCTCAAGCAGCTCATCGGGTTTGGGCTTTGGCCCAAGAGGTCTCTGTATAGTGTACAGAAGCCTCTCGGCTCCAAGGACTATCCTTAGATTCATTTCCCAATCAGCAAAGTTCGTGCCCTTAAATACATTTTCACCCATAATAATGTCTCGGACATTTCCCTTTCCTATCATCTTGACTACGATAGTCCAACTATCTAGTCAAAGATATTTAGGTACAGTCTAACTGTTACAAGAAAAATAACATTGTATTAGTCCAACAAATAATATAATTTTGACGAAATAATTTGAAAGTGCGTAAAGCTAAGTATTTGAATGAAATTACAAATTCAATACTAGCCTCCCACTATTTTTCGGCGAGCCTCTAACCCTCTGTCGAGTACTCGGGAAACCCAGTTTCCTAGTGGGCTAGGATCCCGTTAAATAACACACAACTTTGACTTTGGACAACAAAATATATGCTATTTAACTAGGTAGATCTCGAAGATCATTTGGATCTCATCCAATTCCTAGATCCTGTAGGTGGACATCCAAGTCCGAAACATATATACAGTATATATGCCAATATATCCAATATATTTTCCTAACCCTTTTCCTCTGAATCAACTAGGCCTTGGCTTTGGCACAACAAGCTTAATGATTCCAGTTAAGCGGGACCCATTGACATGGAAAGCTTCGTAATCAATGTCGATGGACAAGAAGTGATCTTGACTTTGGCCAATAAATCACGACTTGGACAAGACACCGATATGGAACAAAACTTTCATGATTCAAACACATCCACAATTGACAAAGGTCTTGACTTTGGCCAACAAACCAATGCCAACTTTGGATCTTGAGTAAGAATCACTCAACGGAAGGAAAAACACTTAATATATTTTTGAGGGTTTTTCACGTAAATTGGCAACCAATTTATTATCTTTGATTAGGTCTCATCATACACCCTTAAGCATGCTTCTAAAACATCATAAGGCGCAAAAGTAAATTAATAACGATATGCGGATGGATATTTAAACAGATTGTTCCAAGAACAAATCGCTCATTTTCCTCTCCCCGGCTAGAACTATTCTAACTCATACCCAATTACATAATACAATAAAGAAACCTCATTTACATTGAGGGGAATTGGTGAGAATAGAAATACAAAGAATAAGGAGATAAAAAGCTGGACACGCAGGTCCAATTTAATAAATTCTAAATTTATTACAATTTCCAAAATTGCCCTTGCCCTTCTAATATCCATATGATATACATTATTCATACAAACACATTTATGTATTCATACAAAGCATGCTATTGAATCAATCTAATCCAATTAATTAATCTTTTATTAATGACCATCCAATGTTCAAACAACGATTTGATTTGCGCGAGTCCAACTCGTTTAAGAATAAATACTTTTAAGTACGTATTCTTGAATTATATCGAACTACAACTTTAAATCCAATTTATTTGTATTCAATACTAATTCCATTTAATTCCAAATTAAATATTTACACTTATTCATTTTCCTTAAAGACTTGGATTCCAAATCCAATCTTGATGGGTCTCAAAGGCCCAATAACATCCAATGTCATTTTAATTAAAATCCAATGGGCTTTTAATTGATTCTCAAGGCATGGGCTTTGGCCATAATGGATCAAACCCAAAATGCCAAGGCCCAATAGGAATCACCCTATTGCCAACAAATCAATTTAGGCCCATTAGGCCCAATTAAATTATTTAAAGGGTCAAGTGATGTATTTGGACTTTATGGAATTGGTTTTGTGCCCAATTGGATCCAATCCAAAAGTCCAAAACCAAACTTGGTCAAACCAAGCCCATTAAGCCCAAATACACACTTTTAGCCCAATAAACTTTAAAAGGCCAATTATTATAATTTTAATATTCCAAATATTTTAATTATTATAATTAAAGTGTATTAGCCATGATTAATTAATTAACCTTAATATTTCCAAAACATCTTAATTAACTTATTAATCATGCTTAAGATAATCAATTTATGCTCAACACAAATTGAAGCAAAACATATCATTTTTATGCTCAACATGCTCTTTGAATTCAACATAAACATTATTGACTTTGATTCTAATCCAATCAAACCAACAATCAACATTAAATATGTATTTAAACACATCATTTCATGTTATAAAAAAAATAAACATGCAGTCTAAAACAGTAAGCATTCGGCCAAGGGAGTAATTTTGGGATTTTTGATTCAATCAATATATTTCAAATGTAATCATGCAGAACTCTAAGTTATCATATTCTAAGCATGCTCAAAGCATCAATTTGAAAGAATCATGTTCAAAACATAAAAGCCCCAAAATTTAGGCTCAAGAACCCTAGAATTTTTCATGCTTAAAATTGGCTCATGATACCATTGTTAGTGTTCCTAGAACATGCCAAGGATCTAATAAGCATGAAAACATTTGATTAAAATCATTATAAGTTGCGGAATATACTTACAATGAACGGATTTGAGCTTTTAAAATTTGAGAAGAGAACTCCAAGTTCCAAGCTTAAACTGTTGATTCCAACTCTTGAAGATGTTTCCCTATCACCTTTGTTGATCTTTGAAGTGCTAGCTTCTTTGAGTTTGCAAGAAAATCAAAGTGGAGAGAGGGAGGAAGCTCACGCCCAAGCCTTAGTGTGTTAGGGTTTTCTTTGTTCAAGTGTGTGTTATGTGAGAGAGAGTGGTTTTGGTAAAAGGCTTTTACCATTTTCACCTAAACTTGGTAGTTGAGAGCCTTGGTTTCACAAAACCAAAACTTGGTGGTTGAAAAGCAAGTGGTATTGGCTTAAATGCCAGCTACCCTCCCAACTACCACATGTGAAGTGGGCTCTACGAACATTTTCCGCGGATCGGTTCCGTTTAATCCGATTAAATGAACTTTCATCGCTAAATAATTAAATCTAATTTAATTAAATAACGACGCCTCACAAATATATTACGAACGTCGTTTACGAATTAATTCTAAATTAATTCGTTCGTTCGTATTAAAGTCCGACTTTAATTTCGTAATGAAATCCAATTCATATTAATATATCCGATATATTAATTTTAGCCCATTCGAATAAATTAAATAAAAAAATCAAATTTAGCTATTAAATTTGTTTACAGATTAATTCCAAATTAATCGCGTTCTCTCTCTTTCGAACACATTTAATCCCAGATTAAATAAAGCCTCAATTAATCCCAGATTAATTTTCTCTCTTAATTAATCCCAGATTAATTCTAGTCGAGTCAACTGTCATCGGTGAATCTTTGGGAAGCGACCCAAGAGACCTCTAGATATGTTGGCAGTAAATCCAGTTATCGGACCATCCGATAATATGAGTAACTCATACCACGCGCTTACTGATTTACAATACATGGTTGGCTTCTAGTAAAACACCGTGTCTACCCAATTCTCCAGAAATATTCTTACTGGAATATATAATCTATGTCAGGCGTAGAATACGTAGTATTGCGTATTGCGATCCAGTATCAGATGTCACGTGCAAGGCCTGGGGCTGGAATAGTGTCTGCCTCGTACGAAGCACATATCAGATATAAAGTAACTAGTCTATTTGAATCGGATAATAATGACCTTGTCATATTATCCCGACGGTTGCAACACAATAGAGAACTAGTTATGAATCCCCGCGTGATCATCATCTCCATATGTCTGAAGTGATACTTCCGTCTTGACATCACATCCAATACACTACGATTCTCAATAAACCCAATAGAGGCGTACACAGAACCTGTTAAAGCCCTGGACGACCAAAACCAAAGTTTACTGGTTGTCGCAAGTACTAGCGATGCAAGCCTCAGGTTAAGACCAAATACACCTACCTTGACGCGAACTCTCATAGACACATGTACATACTACCAATGGTATTCCGCGGGGTCTATCCAGAGCGAAGTTATTTTCCGTACCATCGGTAAAACACAACCTCCTATCGCACTTGCATAAGTATCTTATACTTAAACATATGAGAACTATGCTGTTATGCCCTCATAACGTGCACAAGTGCAATACTAGTCTATTCCGCATTATCGATATCTAGTCTCGATAATACTACGACTAGGGCTATTTAATGATTAAACCTTTATGGATTGATAGTGTCTCATATCATCTCAATCTGGAACTAATTATATGGACTTTTACCATTTATATATCAAAGAAAATAAATTACGAAACGGTAAAAGGCAATTTCATTACTACATAGTTAATTTTTTACAAAAACACAATGTCTTTTACAAACAGTGACGCTATGGGTCATAATTGTCTAACAGGAAGCGCTAGTTCATAAGCACTTACTCCCACTTTCTGAAGTATCTGGAACGCCCGATAATTCTAAGGCTGAGTTTACCCTTTTTCCGAATCTCATGACTCCCTTGAAAGTAGATACCTTCAGAAACAAAAAATCCCCTATCTGAAACTCTAATTCTTTTCTTCGGTGATATGTATAACTCTTTTGGTGACTCTGAGCCGTACTTAACCTCTCTCTGATCAGCTTTACTTTTTCTACGACATCTTATACAAATTCAGTCCTAATAATTTTTGCTCCATGACTTCAAACCATCCTACTGGTGATCTGTACTTCTGTCCATCAGCAGTTGAATACTTGCTTGATAACTATTATTATAAGCGAATTCTATAAGTGACAAATACGGGTCCCAACTACACTCAAAATCAATCACACAAGCCCGCAGCATGTCTTCTAAAGTCTGTATGGTGAGCTCTGATTGACCATCAGTCTGAGGTGAAAGGTTATGCTAAAGCGTAATTGTGAACCTAAAGCCTCCTGAAATGATTGCCAAAACTTAGAGGTAAACTGAGAACCTCAATCGGAGGTAATTGAGATAGGTACTCCATGCAACTACATTATCTTATCCAGATACAGTTTAACATATTGGGCTGTTATGAAACGAGTCTTAACTGGAATAAAATTTACAGATTTGATCAATCTATCCACAATTACCTTTATAGAATCACATCCTTTCGAGGTACGCGAAAGCCCAATGATAAAGTCCATATTGATCTTCTCCCACTTCCACTCCGGAATGTCTAAACTCTGCAACTTGTCTGCTTGTCTCTGATGTTCAGCTTTAACCTGCTGACAAGTGAGACACCTTGTGACAAATTCAACCATATCTTTTTTCATACCATCTCACCATAAAGATCATTAAGGTCATGATACATCTTAGTGATCCCATGATGCATGATGTAAGATGAAATATGTGACTTCTCTAATTGAGGGTTTCAACTCTAGAACTGAAGGAATGAGAATTCTGTTCTGCTTCCTGATGAGGTTTTCACCGTCTAAATAATACTCATACTCTGTACGTTGCTGTAATCGATATCTAATTCATTGCACTTCAGGATCCGCTTCCTGTGCATCCCTGATTTCATCGACGAGAGTGGATTTAACTTGAATCTGGGCCAACAACCCACCTCGTGTCGTCACCTCAAAATTCACTCCATCCAACATAAAACTCTATATCTGTTTGACTGGGTTCCCATAGACTTCCTACTTAAGGTATCCGCGACAATATTAGCTTTGCCTAGATGGTACTGAATGGAGCAATCATAGTCTTTCAACAACTCCACCCATCTCATCTGCCTCAAATTAAGCTCATTTTGGCTCTGGATATACTTAAGGATTTTATGATCGGTGAAAATTTCAAACCTTTTATCGTACAAATAATGATGGAGTTGGTGCTTGGAGTGCCAATCCGAATTGTATATTTTATTATTTATTAATAAAATAACTATATTTTTCATTTCATACCTCATTAATGGTATTGTCATTATGCATTAGATTGATGTATAGATATGCTAAGAATGATATCGACCTTAGAATACTCATGATACTAGGTGTAAACTATTATTAAAATAAATATTCTTAGTCATTGGTTGTAGAATACAGTCAAATTCCTATAACCTAGAAGACTAACACATATTGTAGATTGGAATTGGAGTTCCAATAGTTTAACGTGATGTATAAGGAGTTTTGTAAACTCGTATAGACATGTGGGTATTTGTTGGAGCGAATACTGAATGACTCATAGGTGATTCCTAATAGTTAGAAGTACAAACCACCGTCAATAGGAATCTCCTCAAGTCGAGTAGCATAAGTATTCCTTTGACTATAGGATAATATTGATTTTGTGTGAGATTCTCCAGATTTTGATGTCATGTATGTCAGAAACCTTTCATGGTCCGGCCTCTAGATGTTCGTTGGGTGTGGATCGATGCATTCAGTAATCAAGTGCAAATCAAGATAGGATCTGTCGACCCGTATGTGCACCATAAGGGGTTTAGGTACCAATGTGAGTAAGTCACGATTCTTAAATACTTTGGCCAAAGCCGATCACCTAGGGTGGATCGCATCAGTTGTAAAGAATCGTGGACATGTCGACATTAGATGTATGCCTTGGAAACTTGACAGTGTATTCTACTTTTCCTAAGCACAACCTGGATCGCCTATGACGGAGGGAATATTGATGGAAAATTTCGGATCCGGACTCGGATCCTTACGGATCTGGGTCCGGATCCGCAAGTGGCTCCATGGACCCGGGTCCGGATATGGACCCTGTTAAACGTTTCCGGGTAGACCCGAAATGGACCCGGGTAGACCCGGATCCGGCCCCAATATCCGCAACTGGCATTTTTTTGGCTCCAATTCCACTATTCTATATCAATAAATACTATAATATGTATAAACAATTCACAAATAATACATTACATCAAATCATCAACACAAATAATACATTACATCAACATGTAACATCAACATGTAACATATCATAATTCATAATGCATAAAAATAGTTAAGTTTGAACTTCAAGTTTCAACACAAATAATACATTACATCAACATGTAACATATCATAATTCATAATGCATAAACAACTACAAGGAAAAAAACTTCAACACAAACACAACTACACAAGTATATAACATAACTAAAAGTTTCATACATAAGTACATAACTAAAGTTTGAACTTTTAACATAAACAACTCATATTGTAAATGCATTTGGTTGACATCCCTGAAAGTCTTTCTTAAACAACACTCATAATGTTTCTTCAAGTGTGAAGTCCGACTAGAATATTTTCCTGTCAACACTTCTCAACAATAGTTGCATATAGCATCAAGCTCTCCACTATCATTTTTTTGCCTTTTAAAATGGTTCCAAACATTTGAAGTTAGCCTTCTACCGCTATTGCCAGACTGTTTCGATGAACCCTCCGCAGCCTCAATATCTTCACTACCTCTCTTTCGTCGATTGCCTTTTAAATTATCAGGGCCATGACCACGCCCTCGGCCACGTCTACAACTACTTTGACTTTCTACATGTGCTGCCGAATCTTGCTCAATGTCAACAATATTGACATCATCTTCTATTGGTTGAATTGGTTCTATTTCATCAACTGTATTTTCAGATATGTTGCCCAACATCCTTCCGGACCTCCTCTGCTCATCTTCACACATCTGCTGAATTGTTATACCGCTCTACTACACTAATAAACAATGGAATCACAATTCACAAATATATCCAAATTTAAAATCCATTCAAAATCCATAAAAGAAAAAACTAAAATTACTTCAAACATCAGAATTCAGAAACCAAAATTAGGGTTTCTACACTAATAAACAGAAACCAATATTTGGGGACACCTCCAATACACACAGAACAACCTAAATGACTAAAAAACTTTACTCTCAGTCACATGACTCACATCCAAATATATAATTCAGTAATTCACCAATTGATTCACACTAAAAAAACTAATCAACTAATTACAGCGGAGGAGTACTCACATCAACAGTCAGTGGTACTCGTGTGGTGAACTGAAGAATGGGGTGAAGATTGAAGATGAGGGTTGCAGGGAGGCTGCTGAGCGTGGCGTGAGTCGCGTGACCGCGTGACCAGTGAGCACTGAGCGTGAATCCGAGCATGGCTGCGTGACTGGCTGACTGCGAGTCTGTGATTGGTGAGCATGACTGCGTCTGCGACTCTGCGTGGGTGATGGCCTGATGGGTCTTGGTCGCGAGTCGTGACTGAATATGCAGATAAATTGAGCCGACTAACTATTAATTGAAGAATGAAGATGTTGATTATCGGTGATTTGGCGATGGCGAGTTGGCGCGACAATGGCGATTTGGCGATGGCGAGTTGGCGCGACAATGACAACGCTTAGAGGGCTAGAGGCATCACTGGCATGGGTCACTGGGTCGGTAAGGTTGAGACTTGAGTAGTGAGTGCTTGAGAGTTGAGATCTGGGAGAAAATGAGAGGGGCTGAGTCGTCGAATGAGGAATGACTGAGAGGGATTAATTTAGGGTTAAAACTGTGAATGAGTTATGAGTGAATCAGTTTTTTTTTTCCCGAGTCCTGGGTACCCTGGTCCGGATTAATCCGGACCCACATCCGGACCCGGAATGATGCGGGTCCATGAAAATAAGACCCGGATCCATAATTTTTTTAAGCGAATCCGGGTCTGCCTACCATCCCTAGGTGGGATTGTTAAACATATGTGATGACCTCGACTTGTATGGTTCAGAAAGGTCATTCGTGTTCTTCGTGAATTCAGAGGTGGACAAATTGCATACATATTAGCTAGGATTATATGACGAACATGTCTGAAGTTAGAGAGTCCCAATATGAAGTGTACTCGTTGAGTACTTGGATAGCCGATTAATTTTTGATAGAAGATAATATTTGATATTATAATTATCAACTAAGATAATCAAGTGTTATTGGATAACATTGATTATTTACTTTGACCTAATTGGATTAATTCAATAATTACACAAAGGTTTAATTGTAAAATCATAATTATCTCTACCATTTGAGGATATTATGGTAATTATAAGAATGTAATAATAGGTGGTTTTAGCTTGATTTAATTGGATTAAATCAAGGTGATGAGCATTTAACTAATCCATTTTCTAATCGTTGGCTTGATTTAATTGGATTAAATTAAAGTGGGAGACAATGGAGATTAGTCACAACTAATTAATATATTTTGACAATTAGATTAAGCCCACTTAAAAGTTGATTATAACTTTTATTAATAAAAAATTACATAAGTTTTGCTATAACTAGTAAACTTTAAGAATGTTTTAATTATAAGAAAATTAATAAGCATAAGAAAATTCTTGGAGAGATTAGCTTAAGTTAGAGAAGTGTTTTGAGAAGCTTGTGAGACCTATACAACATTTCATATGTGAGAAATCAAGATTGGATCTTGTAGTGAAGCTTGGAAGCACTGAAAACAAGATTAGATCTTGAAGTCAAGCTTGCACACCTTGGAGGTTCTCCAACAATTTCAAAAAAAAGAGAGATAGATTGGATCTTGCATCAAGCTTACTAGGTAAAGTTTCATCTTCTCCTAAGTTATGTTTATTTGTATATTAGATTCATGATCACATAGCTTAACGTTGAATAAGGCTAATCAATTGTGTTAGGATACTTTAGAAGTATAAACACAACATGCTTATAATTTAGGTCAAAGATATTCATGTTGGACATGGAGCAATTAATAAAAGTTTGAAACTCTAGATTAAAGCTTAGTGCTATGTCTGCCATTCTAGATTCACTTGAACACCTTTAGGTGAACTAGAATTGTTCATGAGACATTTCTAATTGGGATTCTAAAATTGTTTATGTATTGGATTCAAAATTTACGCAAATGCGTATTTAGAATAAATTCATATTTTTCTAAAAAATACTTGATCTTTTGAAAAACTTGATTTTATTCTATAACATATATTGATGTTGGTTTTGAAATAAAAATTAATTTTGGGTGTTTTTGAAGTATTTATTGAAGACCGGAAGTAATTAGGGTGAGATACCCTAATTGCATCAACTCTCTAGAAATTTTCCAGAGAGCTGAAGCTTTGAGTAACAAAGTAAAACAAAAAAAAAGGCTGGCTGCTGACTAGTACATACGTGCACTATTCACGGGCAATAGTGCATGCGTGCACTGTTCACACACGTATGTGCGTACGCACCGATTTTATTTTCGCTCATTTTTGAGCATCCGGACTCCCATTCAACCCCGATATTTTCCTATATACTCGTGATGAAATATAGTATTTCATTAAATGATTTAAAATTACATCCATACTTGATATCCATCGGTTAGACCCATTTCCGCTGCCCGGGGCACCGATCTGACCCTAGGGGTTCAACAACTGCCCCAACAAATAATGCCATTATGTCTTCAGAGCCAAAATTATTACAGCCATATCTAAATCATGAGTGAGATAATTTTTCTCATAAGGCTTCAATTGTCTGGAAGCATAAGTAATCAGTTTCCCTCTCTGCATCAATACACAGCCTAAACCCACCATAGATACACTGTAAATCCTCATAATCCCACTGGCAGTGCAAGAATAGGAACAGTAGTCAATCGGCGCCTGATTTCTTGAAAACTCTTCTCACAAGCATCAGACTATAGCCGCTTTAATAGAGCAACTATTCTGGAGAAATTCTCTATGAACCTCATATAATACCCTGCTAATCCCAAGAAGCTACGAATCTCCGCTATGCTTTTAGGCCGATGCCAAATCTGAATAGCTTCAATCATCTAAGAATTTATTCCAATTCCTTCCTTGGAAACCACATGTCCCAAGAATACTACACTAGTCAACCAAAACTCACACTTCGAGAACTTAGCATATAACTTATGTTCTCTTAGTGTCTGCAACCTCTGATGCAAATGTTCTTTATGCTCCCACTCATTACTCGAATACACCATAATATCATCAATAAAAACTATCACAAACCAAATTAGAAAAGGCCTAAACACACTGTTCATTAGATCCATAAATGCTGCAGGGGCATTGGTCAAACCAAATGACATTACTAAAAATTAGTAATGCCCATATCTGGTTCGAAAAGTTTTCTTCGGAACGTCATTCTCTCTAATCTTCAATTGATGATAACCCGAGCACAAGTTAATTTTTGAGAAGCACTATGCCTTGAGAAACACTACGCCCTCTGCAACCGATCAAATATATCATCAATCATTGGCAGTGGATATTTGTTTTTGATTGTCACCTTATTCAGCTACTGATAATCTATACATAATTGAAGCGTCCCGTCCTTATTCCTCATAAAAAACACCGGAGCACCCAACGGGAACATGCTGGGGCGAATAAATCCTTATCCAACAAGTCTTGTAACTGTGCTTTCAGCTCCTTAAGTTCTGCAGGGGCTTTTCTGTATAGAGGAATTGATATATGTTAGGTTCCTGGTATAACATCTATACAAAACTCAATCTCCATATCCCGCGATATCCCAGTGACTCATCTGGGAATAATCAGGATACTCCCTCAGTGATAAGTGCATGAAAATATACTTTGAAACATCACTTATTTGGGTTTATTGTTAAGTATTCAGTTATATATTTTATATTTTATTACATAATTTTTATTATTATATTAATTTAGAAAATATTTATTATTTAAGTTAATTTAGTTATTGTCCTCTTTATTATTCGTATGAAGCAATACAAGTGGGCCATGCAAGAGATGAGTTGCAATTGTTGACTAAGAAGAAACAATTAAAATGGGAATTTATTTGTTTAAGAAAGAATCACATGGACTTAAAATGCTTGCATTAGGGTTTCAAGTTGCCCATTATAGAAAGCAATACACACGTGAAATACTAGGGTTTTGGGCGTGTATTAGTGGTGGCATGAAGGATTGATTATAAAAAGAGCAACTTAGGGTTGGCAGCAAGAAAATAACTTGGTGAGATAAGTGGCTGCTGTGTAGTGGATTAAAAAGAAAAATAAAAGGCTGTTGAGAAAATAACATATATGTTAGTAGGGTAAGTGCCAGCATACATATTTCTTTCTAGTGTTATATATCCAAACGACATTATCATTATTAATGTAATAATGAAATATTTATAAGGTAAAAGGTTTACCTAAATCTTCTTTTCTCCATGAAAGCAGTGGGAGTAGTCTCTGTTATATTTGATAAAAAGTTTCATATATGATATAAAACTAAGAGACTTATGAGATACTTCCATTAGTCGTGCATAAGATATGATCAGATAAAGGACACAACAAGACTATATGTGTGACAGTTAGTATAACTATTTGACAATTCATGTGTCTCTTAAATATAGTATTTATCTTTCATAAATGATGATTCCTTTGTCGAAAAAGAAATTGATTAAAATGTCTAGTCAATTTTAAGCATCATAGGATGATGGTTTATTGAATACTATATTATGTACGATTATAGATATCAATTTAATCGTAATTATTACGAGTTTTTTTGATACCCTGCAGACTATATGATGGGTCTTGAAACATGTTCTTTGTTATCTTTGAGATATTAAGAACGCGTTTCTTATTCATGGAGAATATAATACGCAACCATAAGGATCAAATTACTTTTGAGTCTAATTATGACATTAAATGGTTTATGTCATATAGAGTCAGAAATGATGCAGTGGGAATAGGGATGGCAAGAAGACCCGGAATCCGGGTCCGGGAAGACCTGGGTCCGGAATATAAAAATACGGACCCGGGTATTTAAAACGAATACCCGGGTGATTCCGGGTCCGGGCCTGGGATCACTCGGTCCGGACCCGGGTCCGCAAAAAAATTAAAAAAATCAAAAAAAAAATTTAGATTTCAATAAAAAAAAGTATAAAATATTATGTATATATATATAAATAATAGAATTTAATAAAAAAAATTAAAAGAATTGAAATAAAACTAATAAAATTGATAAAATAAAAATAAAAAAATAAAAAAATACAATTGAAATTTTTTTAAAAAATAAAAAAAAATCCTGGTAATCGGGTCCGGATCGGGTCTACCCGGGTCCGAATCGGGTAGACCCGGGTCCGGATCCGGATTTTACCATCCCTAAGTGGGAGTGTCACGAATGATTCTATTGTCTTAGTGGAATTAATTGTAATTTATAAAGTTATAAAGTTACCTTATAAATTAGAAATTTTGATGTTGATGTTGTGCTTGCAGTTGTCTACATAGTATTTTGGACCTGATCCCTAAATACTTGGACAATTTTGTAGTTATAATACAATATTGATATTAATTTGAGTCATATTGATGTATAACTTAGGTTATACAAAATATGAATGATGCAAGTTAAAGGAAACATTTTGGGTTTATTAGACAAACTCAATATGTTATGGCAGACTTGTTGTTGCTTACCTCTTAAGTGAAAGGTCAGCTCTTGAGGACCATGCGTATATGATACATATTTAGATATGTATATGATACCGTTGATTGACACTAGAACAAGTGGGAGAAATTTTTAGGGTTGGTTCTCGGAGTGCCAATCTGGATCGTATTTATGTCCGATTCATGAATACGAAAAATTTATTTTTCCATAATATTACTTTTTTATGGTAGTACTTCTTACTTTTATATACATATTCGATCTAATTAAGATTAGATTGAAACTAAATATGATTTAATGATATGTATATATTAGACAAAGACCCGATAATATATAATGTAGTGTGTAGTTACAAAGTAATTTGTAATTGACATTGGGAAGTGCCATTACTAGAAATATATTATCAAATAAAGTTCCTAGTCATGATTTACTAACACGGGTCGGTTAGTAAAATCCGTTGAGACCAGTTTACGTCATATATCGAGACTTGGTCCGATGGTTTATCCCAATGAACCATGAGTCTGGGGAGACTCATATAGACATGTAGGTGTTTATAGTGGATAAACACTGAAGGACTAATCGAAGATTTTCTAATAGATGGTACACTAACGTCAATATGAATCTTCTCGGGCCAAGCGAGCATAGTGGTCCTTTGACTTGAGATACCACTGTGGATGTATGAGGTATCCTCCACTCTTTGATGGCAGTCAGATCACTGTTCTATTTAGATCAGACCTTCGCCTATTCATTGGGTATGGACTGATCCTCAGGATATCATATGCGTATCAAGATATGATCCGTCAGTTCTGTGTATAGAGCATAGGTATTCAATGTACAATTAGCAATCTGTTAAATCCATAAGCCTGTGATACACTGTAAAAGTAAGTTCTAAATGTTATTAAGAGATTGCTAATAGAATCGTCGACGATTATGCCGGTAGAGATTTGATATTTTTCTCTATAATTGGGATAATCTGAATACCTGTGATGGAGGGATTATACGTATGTGATGACCTTGACTTGTAAGATTCATCGAGTTTATTCGTGTTCGTCATAATTTACGGGTGGGTAGATTATGTACACGAAATTAGATTTCGTGACGGATATGCTTGAACCTAGAAAGTCCCACTAATTAAATATACTCGTAGAACACTAGGACGACATTTATAAATAATACTGATTATTTATAAGTCATTTAATGGTTAAACGATAATACATGTGTTTGAGATCTTTCTGTCATTTATTAAAAGTTAATTGAAATATTGACATTTATTATTAATATATGTATTTTTATTATTTAATGTAAATATAATACATATATTTAAGACATTTGCATTAATTATTTGATTATTCAAATGTTGAATAATTAAATTAATTAAATAATAAATATCTATTTACTTTATTAAAGTAAAATAAATGACATTTTTTAATTGGTTGGAATAGCCAGTTTTAATTGGTATAAATGGCTTGATTTAATTAGTCCAGGTGTAATATTTATTAGATAAAAAACAACTTTTTTAATTAAATCATTTTCCAACATTTATTACTGAAATAAAAAATTGGAAAATATATAGCATAAATGGCTTGATTTAATTAGTCCAAGTGAGATATTTGTTTCATTTTTTCCTTTAATATGTTCAAGCTTCCAAAAAATAAAAAGAGAGAGTTGAGAGAAAAACACAAGTGTTTAAGCTTAAAACTTGAAGAAAAGCTTGAAATCAAGGTATTTTCATAATTTCGTTTGGTAGAAAATTATTTCTATTGCTTTAGGCTATTACATGTGATGTAAGTATGTGTTTTTTCTATTCTCTTATTTTTGTGGAGAAACTTGGAAGCTTGATGAAAGGATATATGTATGTATGTTAACAAAGTTTGCTTATTAATGGTTAATAAGCACACTTTTAGTCATTTGATGACTTGGTTGCCATTCTAGAGTTGTTCGGCCACTCAATAATAATCTAGAATTGTTCTTGAGCTTTTTCAAAGTGGTGAGACGTGTTTGATGTTGTAGAGATTAAATTAAAGTATTGGATTGTATTAATTTTGGTTAATTTAATTAATTGAGAAATTAGGTTTTTTTAACATAAACCAAAATTAGGGCTTTTCATATATATATATATATATATATATATATATATATATATTATTTTAATACATATGAGATATATAAATTATTTTGGTAGTGATTGGAATTACCTAATCTTGTATTTGAAAAATTATGACCAAAATGATCAAAATAACAACTATAGGGGGCTCAAGACAATTATTAAAAATTTGGAAAAATTTTCAGAATTGTATTTTGATGTATATAAGATGTACAAATTATTTTGGTAGTGATTGGAGCTCGTATTGACAAGCGTAGCCAAGTGACATGATCATGGAAACTCTTTCAAAGATTTTCCTATAGTTTAAAAGCAACTATGTTATGAACAAATTGACTTTTATTGTGACTCAACTGCTAAATGAGCTCACCCATTACAAGTCCATGTTGGGGGGACCTCGTAGGCCCCGTGGAGAGAAAAATATTGTCAAATCTTCTAAATCTGTCAAGAACAAAAAGAAAGACATTAGAAAGACTAAGGCAAAGCCTATGAAGAAGAACAAGAGGAGTTCCAAGAATGCCAAGCCCAAGAGAAAGTGTTTCCATTACAACAAGGAATGAAATTAGAAAAAGAACTGTCATAAATACCTTACTGAGCTGAAAGATAATAAGGCCACAAATAAATATGATTTACTTGTCATTAAATATTTTTTAGTGGAGGATGATAAATCCTTAAGGATTGTTGATTCTGGAGCCACTAATCATGTTTTTTCTTCTTTGCAGCTACTTGATTCATGGAAGGACCTTGCTAAAGGTGACTACACCATGACGATCGGGACAAGGGATGTCATTTCCAGCAAGAGTAGTGAGAGTTTCTAGTTTAAAATTTTTAAATAATAGTTATTTATGTTTAAACAATGTGTTATTTATTCTTTATTTTCACAGGAATTTGATTTCTATTTTAAAACTTTTGGATGACAATTTTTCTATTTCATTTAATAATAATTTAGTTATTATTGGTAGAAATTGATTAACTATTTGCGTATGAAACTTTGAAAATAATTTATATGTGTTAAGGCTGTTAATACATAATCTATTGCTCAATACTAAAATGTTTAAGGTTGAAAAACTAAAACAAAACGATAAAAGATTTCTCATGATTACACATATCTATGGCATCTTAGACTTGGTCATATTAGCATTGACCATATAAATAGGTTGATAAAGAACGAAGTTTTTAAACCAGTTGAAGCTTGAAAATTTATCAGTCTGCGAATCTTGTCTAGAAAAAAGATGACCAAAAGACCTTTTATTCGAAAAGGTATAAGAGTCAGTCAACCACTTGAGTTAATACATTCAGAAATTTATAGACCGATGAATGTAAGAGCCCGATGAGGTTATGAATATTTTGTCATATTTATTGATGATTATTTTAGATATGGTACACTTACCTAATGCAGCACAAGTTAGATACTTTTGAAAAGGTAAAAAAATATCGTACTGATATTGAGAACCGATTAGGTAAGACTATCAAAATGCTACAATCGAATCATGAAAAAGAATACCTTGATAGAGGTTTTGAAGAATTCTTAGTCGAGCATGGGCTAGTATCACAGCTCATAGTACCTGGAACACTACAATAGACTATTCTAAGGAGACTATTGATGAGTTTTTTTTATAGTCCCAAAGATAACAAAGTATTTGTATCGAAAAACGCTATATGAGAGAGTTCAAACCTCGAAGTAAAGTGTTACTCGAGGATTTACCTGCTGGTTCGACCAGCACACCATCGTCAACAACATTTGACAGACACATAGAGCCTTTGACATCTGAGCATGAGATGCAAGTATGTCAGAATGATCTGCCACCTAAACACAGTAGGAGGGTTGTACGAAAACTTGATCATTATCTAGAAGTTGGAGGGGCACACGTTTTTTCATCCAGTTATGGTGTAGATGATCCATTGACCTATCGTAGTGCAATGGATGATTTTGATAAAGAGGAATGACTTAAAGCCATGAACCTCGAGATGTAGTCTATGTAATCCAACTCAGTTTGGGAACTTATATACCAACCCAATGGAGTAAAACCCATAGGTCTAAAGTGGAAATACAAGATAAAAAGGGGAGAAGATAAAAAAGTATAGACCTTCAAGGCTAGACTAGTGGCCAAGGGTTATACCCAAAAAGACGGAGTTAACTATAATGAGACTTTCTCGTCAGTAGCGACGCTTAAATCCATCCACACTCTTATTTCTATTTCCACATATTATAATTATGAGCTTTGGCAAATGGATGTCAAGACTAAGTTTTTGAATGACAATCTTGATGAGTGTATCTATATGGTACAACTAGAGGGGTTCATAGCATGAGTTCAAGAGCAAACGTTTTGCAAGCTGTAAAAGTCCATTTATGGACTTAAGCAAACATCTTAATCTCGGAACATAAGATTGTTGGTTTTCTACTATAGTCCCAAGGATCATTCAAGTAAGAAATCATGTGTTGGATTTCTACTATAGTCCCAAGGATCATTCAAGCAAGAAATCATGTGTGAATACTCAAAGAAGAATGGCGGAATCATACTTACAATGATCGGATTTTACGATGTGAGGAATAACAAAAATTCTTCAAGCTTTTCCTCCAAGGTTTGGCCAAACTCCTTCATAGTTTTATTTGGTGATTCCATGCTCATGGGAAAAGTTTCCCTATCACCTTTGTATGCCCTCTTTGGTGTGCTAGCACTTGGGAAAATTTGCCACAAATCCTTCCCATTTTCTTCGTAGTTTCAACCAAGCCAAAACAATTTTTTAAGAAGAGAAAAATGGCCTAAGGCCGAAATTGGAGAGAGATGAGAGAGTGATGAGATTAGTTTTTGTGTATTTGAATTTTAATATCTAATACCAAAATTCAAACCAAAAAGTACAAGGCAATAAAGCCTTCCAACCACCACCATCACTATTCACATCAAAAGTGACTTTACATCACATCACTCAAAGTGACTTTACATCACATCACTCAAAGTGACATGACTTATATCACTTGATTGACTAGTGATTTGACGCTTGATGTGACTTATGGGCCCCACTTGATTCGAAATGTGAGTGGGCCCGCAAACACTCCCGGCTCGGGTTTGTTAATTTCGAATTAACGAATTTTCCGTTGCGACGTAATTAAAACAAATTTAATTAAATAATTATGCCTAGAAAAATTTCTATTCACGTCGCTTGTGAATTAATTCTAAATTAACTCATTTGCCCGAATTAAAATCTAATTTTAATTCTGCGTCGAAATCCAATTTCGTTTAATATATCGAATATATTATTTTATCGATTAATTCCAAAATTAATCGTTCTATCTCTTTAAATAGCAATTTATCCCAGATAAAATATCTCCGTAATTAATCCTAGATTAATTTTCTCTCTCATCTAATTAATCTCAGATTAATAATGTGCGAGCCATACGTCATCGGTGAATCTTCAGGAAGCGACCCATGAGATTCCCGGATATATGGCAGTAAATCTGGTCGTCGGACTATCCGAACACGTATGTACCTAGTACTATATTTTTACCGATTTATAAGACTTGGCTGGCTTCTGCCAAAACACGTGCCTACCCAATTCTCCAGAAATATTCTTAAAGGAATATTTAAATCTATATCAGTCGTAGTATATGAAGTATTGTGTATGTCGATCCAATATCTGATGTCACGTGCTAGGCCTAGGGCTGGGAATGTATCCGCCCCATACGAAACACATGTCGGATATCTGGTAACTAGTCTCTATAATTGGATAACTATGACCTTGTCATATTATCCCGATAGCTGTAGCATATAAGAGCACCAGTTTCGTATCCTACGTGATCATCATCTCCATATGTCTGAAGTGATACTTCCATCTAAAGGATTCGTCGTAATCAACACTATATTGATGATGATACCTTTCTGTACAAGCCTAGCTATGTGCATTTATATATTGCCATCCATGTATGTCTTCCTTGAAGACCTTTATAGTACCAACAGACACAATATCTTACGGTACAACAACCAGTGTCCAAACTGCTTGGTATACCATGGAATCCATTTCATACATTATGGCACTTTACCATAATAGGTAGTCGATACCTTGTATCACTTCCTTATACGTAGTCAGTTTTCTCAATAAGATTGACATCTTTATGAGGCGAGATCAGAAACCCATACTTCCCAGGTTGTTTTCTGACTCTCTCCAACTACACAGTTCTTGTGTATTTGAAGATTATGGTACAGTTTCATCCCTGATGAACTGTTTGTCTTCCATTAAAGAATCAGTGCCTGGAACAGTATTACTGCGATTTTCATTGAGTTTTACTTTCCTCCCACTTCCCACTGCATATAGGTATTCCTCTAGGAAAACCGCATGGTGAGCAACAATTACATTGTTCTCTTGTGAGATGTATAAGTACTATACTTTGGTTTCCCTAGGAAAACCTACAACTAGGCACTTATCCGATTTGGGTTTTAGTTTGGTATCATCAAAACTTATGCCCAGCATTCCCAAATGTTCAGGAATGAGAAACCCGGTTTCTTTCATGTTCATATCTAATATAAATTCTGTCTAACAGATTTTCATGAAACCTTATTCAAAATAAGTATTGCACTGTTTAATGCTTATCCCTTTGAAGGAAAATGGTAGCTCAGAGCGATTCATGATTAACCTTACTATGTCCAATAAAGTTGGGTTTCTCTATTCGGACACACCGCCAAATTGACGTGTTTCGGGAGGAGTCCTCTATGAAAAAATACTATACTATACTCTTTCCAGTAATTTGAGAAACTTATTGCTTAAGTGTTTTCCATCACGCTCTAACCGTGACGGTTTAATACTTTAGCCGGTCTGTCTGTCTACTTCGTTTCAGAATTTTCTGAAAGTTTCCAATTTGTGTTTCAAAAGAAACACATAACCGTAATGCGATGCCACATCCGTAAACGTTACGAAGTATACTATCCACTCCTAGCCTAGCTAGACATAGGCCCACTAATGTTCATTGGTGGCACTTACACTTTTACCAAGTAAAAGGCATTTTAGGCACTTTGCCCAATAAACTAGATTCGTAGACATCATTTGAATAGAATCAAATTTGTCCTAGTATCCACTCTTCAAAAGTGTGGATATACAAGTCTTTTTTAATGTGTCCCAAATAACACTGCCATAAATAAATTTCATCTAATCAAATCAGTTTGAGCTATTTGTTCGTCATGTCATACGTTTGAGATTTATTTATATTCAAAATATAAATACTGTTATTCACATCTAATGTGTTTATCTCAATATCAACTTTATAAAATAAAACATTAGTGTTCTAGAATATAAAGGTTACACTCGCAACGAGTTGTACTCGATATAGAGATAACGTTTCTAGTCAAACTAGTTACATTTTAACAGTTTCCTAATTTAAGTACACACCCGAAGGGAAGTTCCTAAACTTAGGTTTCTACGGTTAAAACAGCGACTATCGTCCCATTTTCGATTCACAGATAAATCTCATCTGAAGTCAAAATCCTACTAATAAGCAGATTCTGCCCATCAGTATATATTTATGTACCACACTTAGTATCTAAAATCCAATTTTAATACTAGTAGTGAACACGTTTATGATAAACATACTTGAAGTCAGAGCCTTGCCCTTTCTTCTATTCCTTCATGTCTGCCTTGTTCACATGGCAGTCACGCTTCCAGTGACCCCGTTTGACACAGTTTAGGCACCATCTTGGGATATGTCCTTAGTCTTCCTAGAAGACTGTGATGATTTTGCTTTTTCCCTTTTCTACACCCCAGAGGCCTTCAGCCAAGCCTTGGCCTTCTAGGATATCGAAATAAGATGCGCCTTATGCTTCTTGCCCTTTTGCAAACTCTGGCTTTGTCTCCTTGAGCATAGCCATTAACTTCTCCAAGAGTTTTTCTATTGCAATTAATGCTTCTAAGATCTAAGTATAGACCTATGAAGATCTTTAAATTTCAACATCATGGTTTAAAGATCTAATCCTCAGTTATGACGACGAAATTAAGGAGTCATTATGGCAAGTATAAAAGATTAAGCACTAAAGTTATCATCACATGAATATTTCAAAGATCATGCTATACTATTTGCTTAACTCTGGGCTTAGGCCCATGACATATCTTGGGATATGTCCTTAGTCTTCCTAGAAGACTGTGATGATTTTGCTTTTGCCCTTTTCTACACCCCAGAGGCCTTCAGCCAAGCCTTGGCCTTCTAGGATATCGAAATAAGATGCGCCTTATGCTTCTTGCCCTTTTGCAAACTCTGGCTTTGTCTCCTGAGCATAGCCATTAACTTCTCCAAGAGTTTTTCTATTGCAATTAATGCTTCTAAGATCTAAGTATAGACCTATGAAGATCTTTAAATTTCAACATCATGGTTTAAAGTTCTAATCCTCAGTTATGACGACGAAATTAAGGAGTCATTATGGCAAGTATAAAAGATTAAGCACTAAAGTTATCATCACATGAATATTTCAAAGATCATGCTCTACTATTTGTTTAACTCTGGGCTTAGGCCCAAGACGTCACTTTTATCAAATAAAGTAACTTCTCGGTTCAGGCCTATCTTGAAATTTTATTCCCAATCTGAAAATTAAACCATTTAAATACATTTTCATCCAAGATTATGTTTTAAATGCTCAATCTTTCAATTTATCTTGATTCTAATAGTCCAACTATTTAATCAATGATTTCAGGTACTTGTGAATATAATGATTACTATAGTCTAATTATATAATCAACTATACTTTTAATTTGATTAAATTCAAATATATTGATGATTATAATCCAATTATATAATCAACTATAATTTGAAACAGTTTTAATATTGTCCAACTGTGTTATTAAAACAACGATTAAATATTAGTCAAATGAATATGTTTATTTTGACGAATAATGAAATGAGCGCGTATGGCAAGTATCTAAACAAAATTACAAATCTAATACTTGCCTCCCACTATTTTTTGGCGAGCCTCTAACCCTCTGTCGAGTGAACACTCGGGAAACCTAGTTTCCTAGTGGGCTAGGATCCCGTTAAATAACACACAATCTTGACTTTGGCCAACAAATTGTATGATACTTAACTAGGTAGATCACTGAGATCAATTGGATCTCATCCAATTCCTATATCTAGTAGGTGGACTTCCAAGTCCAAAACATATATCTTATATATGTCAATATATTTAATATATTCCCTAACCTTTTTCCTCTGAATCAATTAAGCCTTGGCTTTGGCACAACAAACTTAATGATCCCATTTAAGTGGAACCCATTGACCTTGGAAAGCTTCGTAATTAATGTCAATGAACAAGAATTGATCTTGACTTTGGCCAACAAATCGAAACTTGGACAAGACACTGATATGGAACAAAGCCTTCATGATTCAAACACATCCGTGATTGACAAAGGTCTTGACTTTGGCCAACAAACCAATGCCAACCTTGGATCTTGAGTAAGATTCACTCAATGGAAGGAAAAATGCTTAATATATTGTGATGGTTTTTCAAGTAATTGGCAACCAAATTAATTATCGTTGTTAAGGTCTCATCATCATACATCATTAAACATGCATTCTAAAAGCATAATAAGGCGCGTAAATAAAATAATAATGATATGCGAATGGATACTTAAAACATATTGTTCCTATAATAAATCTCTCCCTTTCCTCTCTCTCGCTAGCACTCTACCCGATTACATAACACTTCTAAAGAAACCTCATTTACATTGAGGAATAGATGAGAAGAGAAATACATAGAGTCAAGAGGTAATAGGCTGGACACGCAGGTCCAATTAATAAATTCTGAATTTATTACAATAATTTCCAAAATTACCCTCACCCATCTAATATCCATCCGATATAAATTATTCATACATCGTATCCATGTATTCACACAAAGCATTTATCAATCAATTTAATCCAATTAATTAATTTGAAAATAATGACCATCCAATGTTCAAACAACGATTTGATTTGGCGCGAGTCAACTCGTTTTAAGAATAAGTACTCAAAATACGAATTCTTGAAATATATTAAACTGTGACATTAAATCCAATTTAATTTGTATTTAATACTTGTAGGACACATATCTTGACGACGCTGTTCTAGACTCGCGGCCTAGGTGAGAGTACAGAATAGTCCACGGGGGAACTAAACAGAAGATATAACATGGAGTCGCGCCACCTGGTGTTAATCGGGACAAAGATTTAAGGCCGCACTCACCCCTCGCAAGGGAAGACCTCAAACCGTTGGGTTCGGAATGGTCCCTTACTTATGTCACTTGCGATGATATGAATTTGTGCAATAAATTAACCGAATCTATTCGACATTCATGCTCAAGGATAATCTAAGTCTAGTATGCATTAAAATAACTCATAATCTAAGTTTGCATGCTCGAATATAAGTCTTTAAACGGCAAACACGTAATATCACTCTGTTTCGCTGCTGTTTTTTGTTATATTTTTTTTAGTCACTGTTTTAAGGGTTTAGGGGGCTGTTTTAGTGCGATTTTAGGGGGTTTGACCTGCGGTTTTGGAAGGGTTTAAAGGGCATTTTTTTGGACTATTTTTCAGTTTAGTTTTGAGATAATTTCGGGAAAGTTTGGGGTTATTTTTCGGTCAGTTTCAAAGGGTTGATTTGAGGCAGTTTGGGGCAGTGAATTGCGGCAATTTAAAAGTGAGAATTATGACAGTTTGTTCGGTTATGATAGGCTGTTTCACGAGAAAAGGAGAGGCATGCCAGATGTGTTTTAATGAGAGCCGAGAGAGGACATATATGCATAACTTTCTTATGGCAAGGGAAGAGAGATGTCATTTTTATTTGTTGCGTCTAGGTGTTAGTTTGGTCGCTAGTGGGCTGAAGGGGCTTTGTTGATTGTCTTTTGCATGGAGGGTTTGTCGTGGCTTGTAATTGCTTAAGTGAAAGGAAGGGCATGTGGCGTTCTTTAAGAGTGAGTGTGTGCTTAGTGTTGATGAGGCGCTGAGACAAAGGGGTATGTGGCGTTGATAGCTCTTGGTGCGCGAGGACAAAGAGGCAATTGGCGTGAGGGTTGTCTATTTTATGGTGTGTGAGGGCCACTAAATACGGGAGTGAGGCAGTTTGAAGGTAGTGGATGATTGAAGAGCTTCATGTGTGGCTTTCGTGAAGAAGATTAAGGTTTTTCTATTGTTTTTGTCTAATACCGTGAGGGTGAGCCGGGAGGGGAGAGAAGGGCAGGTTTAGGGTTATTATTTTTTGTATTTTTTATGTGTATCTGCCAGGCTTGAATATGTGGGTTAATGGTTCTTTTTATAGGCCAAATGAGAAGGTTTACCTTGTTGGATAAGGAATAGGATTGTGTTTTTTAAAGGGGATATCTTTTAATTTAGTATTGCTAAGGAAATCTTTTATTTGGGGAAGTGATTTATGTATTTTAGGAAATGGATTTAATTTAATTTAGGAAGGTGATATAATTTGCGAATGTGATTTAATGTAATTTAATTTAAGTTTAATTTAATTTATTTTAATTTAATTTGTGACCTGTATTTTAATTATTTAATTTGTGAGATGTGTTTTAAAATAGAGGTCCAACAAGTGAACCCGAAGCGAAACAAGCGAGTTAAATCCGACCAAATGCTAATTTCCATCTTTGCCATTCCGACGTCCGTTTCCCTCGGCTTTCACAATCAAAGAGGTAGTGTCTCCATATGAGACTCATCATCGGGACTTACATGCAAAAATACAGTGCCTATAGTCGCCCCCCACTTTGATGGGACTTGTGTAGTGTGTGACAATGATAATTCTATCAAAGTACGTGCAATGCATTTTTACTTACCTGGCTCGCCAGCTGCCACCTGACTCGCCTGTTGCTTCAAACTGAGTGGATATGGTGGTGAGGCACCTCGACCCCTGGGTTTTGTTCCCGAACCACCAAATATGAACTGTGCTGATGATATGTGGGCCCTCGACCCTGGGACGCATCCCGGAACTGTAATCGACAACGGAGGCAACTCGACCCTGGGCATCTCGACCCAATACCGCTGATAAAGTGGGCCTCGCCCAGAAATTGATGATGTAGTGGGTCCTCGACCCTGGGACGCTTACTACAACCGACAACGGGGGCACCTCGACCTTGGGCACCTCGACCCGATACCGCTGACAAAGTGGGCCTCGCCCATAAATTGATGATGTAGTGGGTCCTCGACCCTAGGACGCATCCCGATACTATAACCGATAACAAGGGGCACCTCGACCCAATACCGCTGACAAAGTGGGCCTCGCCCAGAAATTGATGATGTAGTGGGTCCTCGACACTGGGACGCATCCCGAAACTACAACTGATGATGCAGTGGGCCCTCGACCTTGGGACGTATCCCGGAACTACAACCGACAACAGAGGCACCTCGACCCTGGGCACCTCGACCCAATACCGCTGACAAAGTAGGCCCAGAAATTGATGATGTGCCATTCATGGCGTGCTAAAACCCGTACCTAGGGTGTCCGCAATGAAATATCCCCATACCCGGAGTGCCGTACCTGGCGTGCTAAACCTCATACCCAAGGTGTCGCTGAAATATCTCCATACCCGGAGTGCTGTAAATGGCAATGCTAAACCCCATACCTAGGGTGTTGCGGCTGCGTCTCCATACCTAGAGTGTCACAGTGATGTCTCCATACCCGGAGTGCCGTACCTGGAAGAATTGATCTGATGTCTCCATACCCGGAGTGCCGTACTTGGCAAAACTGATTTGATACCTCCATACCCGGAGTGCCGTACCTACCAAAACTGATCTGATCCTTCCATACCCGGAGTGCCGTACCTGGTAAAACTGATTTGACACCTCCATACCCCGGAGTACCGTACCGGTTAGAACTGATGCTGAACTAATGTGGGCCTCGCCCCCAGAATGCCATACCTGGCAGAACTGATACAGAACCATTATGGGCCTCACCCCCAGAATGCCATACCTGGTGGAATTGATACTGATACGGATGTAATGGTTCAATCCGAACTGTGTGCTCCATTCTCGGAGTGTCATTCCCGACTTGTTTATTCTCGATCTCTTGATCCATTCTCGGATTACCATTCTCGGTTGGTTCATTCTCGAACCCTGATCCATTCTCAGATTACCATTCTCGGCTTGTTCATTCTCGAACCTTACTCCATTCTCGGAGTGCCATTCTCGGCTTGTTCATTCCAAAACTCTGCTGATGTGGGCCTCGACCCTGGGATTCATTCTTGGATTCATTCCAAAACTTTACTGATATGGACCTCGACCTTGGGATTCATTCCCTGGATTTATTCCAAATTCTGACAATGTGGGCCTCGGCCTTGGGATTCATTCCAAATTCAAACGATGTAGGCCTCGACCTTGGGACGCATCCCAAAACTAACGATGCAGGGGGCCAATGACCCTGGGACGCATCCAGATAACTGCAACCGACAATGGGAGCCTCGACCCTGGGACGCATCCTGATAATATTGACAATATGGGTCATGACCTTGGGACGCATCCCCGAAACTGCTAGTGATATGGGTTACAACCCTGGGACGCATCCCCGAAACTACTAATGTGGGCCTCGCCCCTGGGACTCATCCCCAAACTACTGATGTGGGCTCGCGCCCCCTGGGACTCATCCCCAAAATTATGATGTCGCTGCTTTTGATTGGCTCATCCCTGCCGCTTTCTATTTTCTTCTTCGAAACCTGCGAACACAAAACAAACACGAAGAGAATGCAAGATAGATTACATGCATGCATGAATGATTTTCTTATTCCGTTGGGTTAGGTCTTCTGTCAAACTTCCTGGTGACTGCTCAGCTTCTCTCCCTTAGGCAAAGTACTACTTCAATCTGTCTACGTTGATCAGCTCAGTGAATTCAGTCCCTTCCAAGTCTGACAGTCTTACTTTTTCATTTCCCATTACTTTCAGCACTACGTAAGGTCCTTCCGAGTTAGGTCTGAACTTTCCTCTCGGATCCGTCATCGATGGTCTTGACTGCTTAAGTACCAAATCACCCTTTCTGATCTTGGTGGGATGTACCTTCTTGTTGAATGCTCGGGCTAGTCTCTTCTGATACAACTGCATGTGATACAAAGACTTCATTCTCTTCTCATCCAGTAGTGCTAACTGATCAAACCTCCGTGCGGCCCATTCTTGTTCCGGTAACTTTGACTCTACTAATACTCTCATAGACTGTATTTCCACTTCCACTGGCAATACTGCCTCCATTCCATAGACTAAAGAAAAAGGTGTGGCCATTGTTGCTGTTCTTACTGATGTTTTATACCCCCACAAGGCATACGGTAGTTTGTCGGCCCAATCTCTGTAGTTTTCTGTCATCTTGGCTAAAATCGTCTTTATGGTCTTGTTGGCTGCCTCAACTGCCCCATTTGCCTGCGGCCTGTATGGTGATGACTTGTGATGGCCTATCCCGTATTTCTGTAGCATTGCCTTCGTCTCTCATTGAAACTGAACTCCGTTGTCCGTCACTATATGATGCGGTATACCGTACCGACATATGAGATTTTGAGCTATAAAATTTTCCATCTGCTTGCTGTAACATTGCGAAAGACTCGGCTTCCACCCACTTTGAGAAGTAATCTACTGCCACTACTATGAAGCGATGCCCATTCGATGTATTCGGTCGAATCTCTCCGATCATATCAATTCCCCATGCTGAGAAAGACCACGACTCTAACAACCCGTGCAACTCTGTGTGCGACAAATGATTCAAATTACCATGTGCTTTACCATCTTCGCGCAGTCTGTCTCTATGGTTGACCAGTAAAAACCTTGTCTTACTATCTTGCGGGACAAATTCAACCTGTTCATTTGCGGACCACAACCCCGGCGTGTACTTCTTCCATTACCTGTTGAGCCCCTTCATTTCTCAAATATTTCAACTGAATATCATTTGCTTGCCTCTTGTACAGTTCCCCTTTCAAAATCACATACTGGGAAGCTAACTTCTGAATGGCTATTTTATCTCTTCTGCTTGCTTCCTCCAGGAGTTGCCCGTGTTCCAGATACCTCTGAATGTCATGATACCAAGGTTTACCATCATTGATCTCCACTTCCAGGACTCTTTCTATCTCATAAACAGGTTTGTTTGCTGTTGTAAGTACCAACGGTCTCATTACTAACTTCTCTGGATTTTCCCAAGTCGCTATGAGTGTAGCTAATGCATCCGCCATCTGATTCTCTTCTCTCGGCAAGTGCTGAAACTTACAATCCGGGATAACCTGTGCCAATTTTCTGAGGTGAAAAAGGTAAGGTTTCAACCGTTCTTCCTTCAATTCCTATTCTCCTCGCATCTGCTGGACCACCAACATAGAATCTCCGTAGACTTCCACACATGCAATCAAACCAAAATCACATGCTTCATACTCAGCTATGTTATTAGTTACCCTGAACGTCAACCTCTTGGCCAAAGGCAAAGTCTCTCATTCGGGGGTCACTATCAAGATCCTAATTCCGGCTCCCTTATAATTCACTGCTCCGTCAAAATACATTTTCCATCTCTGAACTGTTATTGCCTGGATCTTTTCATTTGGAAATTCAAACTTATACTGATCCCCTTCAATAGATTACAAAGCCAGAAACTCTGATACGGCTCGCCCTTTGATCACTTTGGAAGTGAGGTACTCGATGTCAAACTCTGTCAGCAACACTAACCAGATGCCCAATTTCCCCACTAGCGAAGGCACTGAATGTAGATATTTCAGAGGATTCTCATTTGCCACTACCTGGATCTTGTAAGACTGGAAGTAATGCCGCAATTTTCTGGAAGCCCATACCACTGCTAGACAGATCTTCTCCACTTCTTGATAGCGAGCCTCATATGAGAGCATCTTCTTACTCAGATAATAAACTGCGTGCTCTATCCCTGTCTCATCTGCCTGTACCATCATTGCCCCCAGTGCTTCTGATTCTATGGCCAAATATAATATCAAAGGTCTGCCTGGTCTCAGAGGTTTCAATACATGAGGCTTTACCAAGTACTCTCTGATCTTGTCAAAGGCTGCTTGACACTGATCATTTTATTTCATTGGCTGGTCTTTTCTCAACAGTTTGAAGATAGGATCACATACTGACGTCAGCTTGGCGATGAACCAACTGATGTACTGAATCTTCCCCAGGAATGCTCTGACCTCTTTCTCAGTCTTCGGTGCTGGCATTTCTGTGATTGCTTTAATCTTCTCAGAGTCTACCTCTATTCCACCCATCCCCACTATATGTCCAAGCAACTTTTTAGATGTCACTCCAAACACACACTTCTTAGGATTCAACCGCAGGTTGTACTTATCGACCCTCTGAAGAAACTTCTCCAGTGCTACTATATGCTCGATTCTCGTCTCTGATTTCACCATCATGTCATCCACACACTTCAATCTCTTTGTGCATCAAATCATGGAATAATGTAGTGGCCATCCGCTGATAAGTAGCTCCCGCATTCTTGAGCCCAAACGGCATTACCTTGTAACAATAAGTACCCCATTCGGTAACAAAGGCAGTCTCATGTTTATCTTCCTCAGCCATAATAACCTGATTGTACCCTGAAAACCCATCCGTAAATGAATACATGGCAGATAAAGCTGCACTATCAACTAATACATCAATGTGAGGTAGAGGAAAATCATCCTTCGAACAGGCCTTGTTGAGATCTTTGTAATCCACACACATTTTGACTTTCCATTCTTTCTTTGGCGCTGGCACAATATTTGCTAACCATTCTGGATACTTTACCACTTCCAGGAATCCCACATCTATCTGTTTCTGGACTTCTTCTCTAACTTTCTCACCCCATTCTGGTCTCATTCGTCGGAGTTTCTATTTCACTGGCCTTATATTCGGATAAGTTGGTATTGTATGCTGGGCAATACTTCTATCTACCCCAGACATATCCTCATACGACCAAGCAAATACCTTGGCATACTTGACCAACACTTCTTCTAGTTTCTCCATTTCCTCGGAAGTAACTTCACTTGCAATCAGAATTTCTTTGGGGTTCTCAGGTGTACCCAAGTTAAATACAGTAGTTCTGGCCGAACTGATATCAAATATACTTGATTCATGCAAAGCAAATGGAAATGACTCAGGCAAGTAAGCAAAAGAAATGTCTTTATTATTGGATAATGCAGAAGTACGTTCAAAGAAATCAGGAAGGTAAATGTCTTCATCATCTATAGACACTTCATTCTCTACAACCGGGTTCTTTTCAACCTCATTATTCTCCCTGAGAGTCAGACTTTCCAACTTCATCAGCTCTTCTTCCCACTTATCATTTTCCTCCACAACTTCTTCGGTCAACGGCTTCTTACCCAGCATCTCTTAGAAGATCTCAAAACCAGGCACCACAATCCCATTGACTTCTATTGGTTCGGGCTCACCTTAATACCCTGAAGCCTTCACAAAATAATCTGCCAGTTTCAACCTTTTCTTTTTAACCTTCAGCTTCTCCTCATCAGACTTGTATCCCAGACCCCTCCGAGTAGTTTGTCCTCTGAAGTTTGGCAGTTTTTAGCCTTCACTCGGCTCGAACTCATTTTTTTCATGATCCTAGCCACCCTAGGATCCACCCCCTCCTCAAAAGTCACCGATACTTGGAACCTCGTGAAAGGTTGTATCTCCAAAGCAGCTACATCATTGTCCACCTCAGCTCAAATGGTGACAATCTCTCCCTCATATAGGAACTTAATCATCTGGTGCAGAGTAGATGGCACTCCCCCAAGCTTATGAAACCATGGCCTTCCCAATAACAAGGCAAAAGTGGCTGGGATATCCAGCACGGTGAACTTAACTTCGTCCTCAATAGGACCAACCTTGATCGCTGCCATAAATATACCCTCAACTCCTCGCTTACTGTCATCATAAGCCTTGATAGTCCTACTAGAGGGATCCAGATCTGTCGCCTTCATACCCAGCTTGGCCAAAATCTTCAACGGGAACACATTAATGGATGAGCCGTCATCCACCATCACACAAGAGGTCATTTTCCCCCTCACTTCAGCTCTGATAAACAAGGGTCTATTATGATTTCTCCCTTTAGCCGGGAGTTCTTCCTCAGAAAATGATATTGGCAGAGTTTCCTTTTGGACCGACCCAACAAACATTGCGGGGTTGGCTCTGGCACTACTTCCTGCTTAAGGCCTCAACCATGGCCCGTCTGTGTTCCTTTGAAGAACACAACAATTCGCAGATGCTAAACTATGCCCGAGTCTTTTTCAACTGCCTCAGCACTGTATCTCCCTCAGTAATCTCTGCATTCTCAACACACTTCTCTGCCATATGTTAATACTTCCTTGCCCTTTTCTGCCGTATCATTATAGAAACGCCCCGCTGCCATATCATTTTGGTGTGTGTTGGGGCGTTCTATCTCAGGGTCGGGTATCTTTTTGGAGTCTATAAGGTCTTGGATTTCACGACAGAGGCGGGCACAATTGTTGGTATCGTGGCCTTTTTGTTGGTGGAATTGGCAGTATTGGTTTAGGTTAAGATGTAGTGGTGGAGGGTTTGGGAGTGGCTTGGTTTCTAAGGGTATCAGAAGTCCTTGTCTTTTCAATTTCTCCAACAACTTAGACAAGAGTCTCCCTAAGTTGGAGAATCTCCGATTCCGGATGGCAGCAATCTCTGCAGAAACAGGTTTGGTACATGATGTTCCCCCATTAGCCTCCTACTTAGGCATAAAACTTCCTGTTATCTACCTCTTCTTCTTCAATATCCATGACAGTTTCTCTCAACTGTCGGAAGTCATTGATCATGGAGGTCATCCTCCTTAGTTTGCCATAGATGGAGGGCTTGGTGCCCTTGATGATCATCTTTATTTGGTCCTTCTCTGAGGGCCTAGTCTGCATCTTCAAAAGCTGGCTTCTCCAGCGGTCTACATACTCTTTGAAACTTTCTTCCGATTTCTGCTTGGTGTTCTCCAAATCACAGAGTGACAAATCAATCTCAAAGTCTATCACACACTGTTTCAGAAATACATCTACCAGTTCCCTCCAATCTTCCCTAACCTTCTTCTCAAGGCTGTGATACCAAACTACCGGCTCCCTCAAGTGACATCCCAAATATTTTCTGCACTTGACACTTAGACAAACCCACTGAACTCATAACTGAAACATACTGAAGGAGATGGACCTTCGGATCCCCATTCCCGTTGAACTTAGCCATATCCGGCATCTCGAACTGAGCCGGCAACTGTTATTCGAAGGTCATTGCCTTATAATCTAACAACTCTTCGTGTTTACCCTTCATCTTGCGGGTAATTATTTCAACCTGATCCCAAAGCTTATGAAATTCTGCCGGAGACCCAATCATTCTGCTTGTTGCATACTCTGCCATGTCGTCATCAAAAGCGGGAATATCATCTCCCAACCCATTCAGAGGCTCCTCACACCTCACATTCTCAGAATTTCCCCCAACACGGGGCACAGCCATACCAGCCACAGCAGTAGTCAAGGCTTGTAACTATTTAGTAATTTTCGCGAGACTGTTTTCCAACTGATCTATCCGGGATACCTCGTTATTGGATGTACTCATATATGTTACCGGTCTTTTAGTGAGTCTTCCGTCTTCCCTAACCCAACGAGAATCTAATGTGTCGTTTATAGACATAGATGGTGTTAACAAGATATATGTATGCATGAGATGAATGAGATGCATGTGTTACAAGGAATATATAAACTCATTAAAATTTCCACACAAATCGGCCCATCATCATTTTAGAAACTTTTGGGCTAACTGTCATGGGAGTGAACTCGTCTTAGTTTAAATGGCCCAACATGTTCACATCTCATGACAAGAAGTCCAACTGTATCCAAATGACAATGTTCTAAACAAAACATATAATGGCCCATTGGCGTTTTATAAGCTTTTGGCCCAATCATCATAAGATACGTTCTTATCCCAGTTTAAATGGCCTAACAAGCTCATACCTCATGACAAAAGGTCCGGATGGATCCAAATAAAAATGTTCCTAAACACAAGCATAAAGGGACAATTACTATGGTCACATAACTATAGTTCATGTGTGGATTTACGGGAGTGTAGACAAAGACTCTCACTGACGAAATATTACCAACAACTAGGACTCCCCACTCAAGGGTTCGAGCGACCAAGTGAGCGCACCTTTTTTATACCTTACGATATGTGCAACGAGTTATGGTGTGTGACTAACTGTCAAATGGATTTCCCATTATAGATTCCTCAGAGGGAGGGTAGAGCGAGGCTCTCTTAAGTACCCAAACCTCTTAGGCTCTTATTGGTGTCAGGAATAAACAACGAGTCCTCCAAACTAGTCTGTCGCAACGAGCTACAAGTAATGATTATCTCGGTACCTTCACAGCTTTTCCTTATGAAAAGGTAGTGAGTGAAGGAAGACATCGAACCATCACCTAGCCTTAACAATGCCTTTGATTACACCCCTTTCAACCCACTACAGGGACTGTAAACTTAAAGCACAAATTATAATATTACAAGATATTATTTCGGGGCCGATTCTGTATCCCCAGTGGAGTCACCAGACTATAGGGGCACAGGAGTTGGGCGACACATGTTGTTCCGGGATTGCGGCCCGGTTGGGAGTACAGAGTAGCCCGCGGGGGACTAAACCGAAGAATAAAGGAATCACCACCCGGTGTGAACCGGGAACATGATTTAAGGCCGCACTCACCCCTCACAAGGGAAGACCTACAACGTTGGGTTCGGAATAGTCCTTTACTTATGCCACTTGTAATAAAATGATTTGTGCAATAATTCATCTAAGTTCACATGTAACACATTTTCATATTTGCATATAATCTATGTCTAAATTTGCATGCATAAAGATGACTTGACACACGGCAAGCATATAACTTCATAAACATGTAACATTCATGAATACAGAAACGCAAATAAGCCATAATTATACAAGCATGCATAAAGATGAATCGGAATAACGACGAGCATTTAATATCATAAACATGTAACATTCATGAATACAGAAACGCAAATAAGCCATAATTATACAAGCATGCATAAAGATGAATTGACATACGACAAGCATATAACTTCATAAACATGTAACATTCATGAATATAGAAATGCAAATAAGCCATAATTATACAAGCATGCATAAAAATGAATCAGAATAACGGTGAGCATTTAATCTCATAAACATGTAATAATCATGAATACAGAAATGCAAATAAGCCATAATTATACAAGCATGCATAAAAATGAATCAGAATAACGACGAGCATTTAATCTCATAAACATGTAACATTCATGAATACAGAAACGCAAATAAGCCATAATTATACAAGCATGCATAAAAATGAATCAGAATAACGGCGAGCATGTAATCTCATAAACATATCATATTAACCAATGCAAAAGAAACATAAACAAAGAAGCATACATAATGAGAGAGACAACAATTAAGTGCATAATGTAAAGAGACAATCAAAGAGGTAATTGGACATTAAAATAAACGTGCCATGATGCAATTTGAAAGATAAATAATGGTGATGAAAGAAAAGAGATGCGACATATGCCCATATCTATATAGGACCTCAAGTGTCCGATTGAACATATCTCACATTCAATTGAATGCACTTTATCTGGCGCGGTGAAGTATCGTGGTAAAGGTAGACTGTAGGCTTTTTATCCCTCGAAATAGAGGACCTTTAACCCAACTTACTAAGCCCATGCGCAATGCAACGTGATGCATTATTATGCAAGAAGATGACATTCAAAGAAAAGCGAATAATGAAATAAAAGGGCGTGGCGAAGTATCGTGGTAAAGGTTCTTTAACCCCTCGAAATGGAGGACCTTTAATCCAACTTACTAAGCCCATGCGCATCACATCATAATGTATATAAAAATAAAGATAGCAATATTAGACTTCGTATACCCGATTGAACATATTTTGCATCCAACCGAATATACATCATCCGGCACGGCAAAACATCGCGGTAAAGATTCTTTAACCTCTCAAAATAGAGGACCTTTAATCCAACTTACTAAGCCCATGCGCTAATAACATAATGCATATAAAAAATAAAGACAACAATATCGGACTTCGTATACCCGATTGAACACATCTTACATTCAACCGAATATACATCAACCGGCGCGGCAAAGCATCATGGTAAAGGATTTTAACCCCTCAAAATAGGGGACCTTTAATCCAACTTACTAAGCCCATGCGCTCGATCACATCATTACACAAACGAATAACATGCAAAAATTAAATAACGAATAATAAACACATCAAAACAACATAAAACAAAATATGCGCCGTTTACTCAAGTGGTACGTGGAGTTGTATCTCGAGTACATATCATACTACCGTCCATTCGGATTCGACTATGAAATTTACGTCCGGGTTTCCATCCTTATATACCACAAGAGGTGACATATTTTCCGTTTTATTCAAAGGGCACAACATACATCACTTTACAATACATGCATTATTTATCTATTCAAGGGCCACAACATGCATCACTTCACAATAATCATGCAAATAAGATTCAATAAACAGTAAAAATATGAATAAAAATTGATGTGAAAAGTGCCCTCAGGTCTAACCTTTTCTGTCGGCTCTCGGACTCACATTTCACGGTAATTAGAAGGGCTAAAGCACAATAACTTTTTTGGTTCACTGGTTTGCATTTTTCCTTGCTGTTTCGCTGATCAAGCTACTGTTTTGACTCCGTTTCGCTGCTATTTTGATGATGTTTTACTTCTGTATTTTAGTTACTATTTTTGTAATTTAGGCTACTGTATTGGGTGTTTTTGAAGGTTTTAAGTGCAGTTTTTGTTTACTATTTTAAGGGATTTAAAGTGTAGTATTTTTAATGCAGTTTTGGGAGTTTTTCATTACCTAGATTCATTCTAAATTCTAACGACTTGAGCCTCGACACTGGGATTCATTCCAAATTCTGACGACGTGGGCCTCGGCCCATGGATTCATTCCAAATTCTGACGACGTGGGCCTCGGCCTTGGGATTCATTCCCTGGATTCATTCCAAATTCTGACGACATGGGCCTCGGCCTTAGGATTCATTCCCTGGATTCATTCCAAATTCTGACGACGTGGTCCTCGGCCCTGAGATTCATTCCCTGGATTCATTCCAAATTCTGACGATGTGGGCCTCGACCCTAGGATTCATTCCCTGGATTCATTACAATTCTAACGATGCGGGCCTCGGCCCTGGGATTCATTCCCAAAACTACTGACAATATGGGCCTCGACCCTAGGATTCATTCCCGAAACTAATACTCATATGTTGCTGATTCTGATTGGTTTGTCTTTGCCATTTTCTCTTTTTCTTCTTTGAAACCTGTGAATACAGAACAAAACAAACACAAAAAGAATGCAAAATATGTTACGTGTATGCATGCATGCATGAATGAATTTCCTATTCCATTGGGTTAGGTCTTCCACCAGTTCTCCAGGTGATTTCTCAGTCTTCTCTCTGGTCCCATGACTCAATATCTTGTTATGTCTCGGATTCGTGAGGTGGTAGACTGGTCGCCCCCAGTCTTGGTTTAGCTTTCTGTTCTCTGCTGTTTGCATTAGGTCAAGGTGAACCATATGGTGGGCCCTTCCATATCATCATACTATACTACATGTTAGGAAATAGTCTCCATAGTTATACATATTATCGTCCTCAAGGAATGCCCAGTAATGAAACCAAAGAACGTTCAAAACACTCAATGCAACTCAAATCTGAGTTTTTAAATAAATGATCTATGCCAGACTCAAAATGTGTGTGTGCAAAGGTTCATTCGTAGATTCATCCTTAGATAAGCTAACTCGAAGATTTCGTTTCAAAAATCGAGATCGATGGGTCAAACCAACCTAGATGTCTCAGTTATGCTCTGCAATTGCTTTTTTGTGCTCAACGTGGTATGGTTTTATCTTTCTTTTCCTTTGTCTCTCTCTTTATCTTTTCATTTCGAACTTCGTTTTTTTCCTTTCCAACCACCTACCCTTTAAGGTAACATTTCTCCTAATGATGGTCCTAATACTCGCCCATGGGTAGCTTCAACGCTTATCGGTTATAGGTGGTTCAATTCTTTTCTTTAGAGACTTTTTTTCAACCATACCACACATCATAACACAAGCAAGTCAGGATAGACATCTAAGCAAACGGTCATTCATCGACCCGTAATTTCTTCAACTAGTCACCTTGCCACCTACTTAGGTTTTCACCGCTAAGAATCTATAGTGAAGTGCTTACGAGTCTAGCATAGATCAACAATTCAAAGCATCAGATAAAAGCACATCAAGAGTTTATCGTTTCTGAAGTTTCACTCTAAAGTAATCAATTTCATCATCGGACTTATGTCTAACCATCAAGGACTAAAAACAAACAATTTTTTCTTTTTTTTTTTATTTTTTTTATTTTTTTCTTCTTTTTTTTTTGAAGGCCCCCAATGGTCTTTCTATCCTTGTCGTAAGGTTTTCTATTTCTTGATTTCCTTTTCCTCGCTATCCATGTTTGCTAAACTCTTCTTTGACATTTCTTATTTTATCCATAACCCAACTGATATCTATGATGGCTTTTAAGACATAAAGAGTTAACATGATGCGTGTATGCATGAGATGCATGAGATGCGTACGATGATGAAATATATAAGTCGGCCCATTATCATTTTAAAGTATTCATTCATACTATTGCGCGGTGTAAACTTGTCCTAGTTGAAAATGCCCAACAAGTTTACACTTTACGATAACATGGCTAAACTACTTTAATGATAAGAGGCCTAAACATAGAATAGCCCACCGTCATTTTAGAAGATTTTGGCCCAACTATCAAAGGACATGAAATCGTCCCAATTTAAATGGCTCAACAAGTTCACATCTTTTGGCAAAAGGTCCAACTGGATCCAAATGACGACGGTCCAAAACATAAATGCAAAATAAATAATTTCTATCAGTTCTACGGCTACAGTTCACAGGTGGGTTTACAGGGGTGTGGACAAAGGCTCTCATTGACGAAGGATTGCCGACTACTAGGACTCTCCACTCAAGGGTTCAAGCGACCAAGTGAGTGCACCTTTTTTATACCTTATGGTACGTGCCAACCAGTTAAGATGTGTGACTGACTGTCAAATGGATTTCCCGTTGTAGATTCCCCAGAGGGAGGGTGGAGCGAACTCTCTTAAATACCCAAGCCTCTTAGGCTCTTATCGCTTGGTGACAGGAATAACAACGAGTTCTCCAAATTAGTCCATCACAACGAGCTACATGTAAGATTTCTAGGAGCCTTCACAGCTTTTCCTCGTAAGGTAGTGAATGAAGGAAGACACCAAACCATCACCTAGCTCAACAGGTGTATTTGATTAAACCACTTTCAACCCACTAGAGACACGGTCAACTAAAGCACAAATCATAAACATCACAAGACATGATTTCGGGGCCGATTCTCTATCCCCAGTGGAGTCGCCAGACTGTAGGACACAAATCTTGACGACGCTGTTATAGACTCGCGGCCTATATGGGAGTACGGAATAGTCCGTGGGGGAACTAAACCGAAGATATAACATGGAGTCGCCACCCGGTGTGAACTGAGATAAAGATTTAAGACCGCACTCACCCCTCGCAAGGGAAGACCTCATATCGTTGGGTTCAGAATGGTCCCTTACTTATGTCACTTGTGATGATATGATTTGTGCAATAAAGTAACCGAATCTATTCGACATTCATGCTCAAGGATAATCTACGTCTAGTATGCATTAAAATAACTCCTAATATAAATTTGCATGCTCGAAAATAAGTCTTTAAACGATAAACACGCAATATCACACTATGAGCACATTGAGCCATTAAACCAAAATAAACAAATAACTATTTAAACATAATCATAAACTAAATAAAATACCATGCATAAAATAACATAATCATGATTGAAAATAAATAATAAACTAAACTAAATCATGCTTTAATAACAAATAAATAATCTACGAACTATAGCATGTTCAAATACAAGTTTGGATGAGATGAAATACGTGCTCTTAAGCGCTACGTGGCGTTGTATCCGAGTACAACCGCACTACCGTCCATTTGGATTCGGCTACAGAATTTAAGTCCAGGTTTCCATCGTATATACCACAAAAGGGAACACATATTCCCCTCATCCAAAATTCACATCATGCCTCAACAAACGACTCTTATGGGATAATATATTAGAATAAATAAAAGAAATGAAAGATAATAAGTAAAAAGGTTGCCCTCAGGTCTAACCTCTTTTGTCGTCTCTCGAAAGCACGTTACACGGCCGTCGAAAGGGTTGTTGCTCCGCAACTTTTCTGGTTCACTAATCCAAGGTTTTTTCTTGTTGTTTCATTGTTCGGGCTACTGCTTTCACTCTGCTTCACTGCTGTTTTTGTTATATTTTTTGTCACTGTTTTAAGGGTTTAGGGGGCTATTTTAGTGCAATTTTAGGGGGTTTGAGCTGCGGTTTTGGAAGGGTTTAAAGGCAGTAGTATTTTGGACTATTTTTCAGTTCAATTTGAGATAATTTCGAGAAAGTTTGGGGTGAGTTGCGGTAGTTTAAAGGTGCGAATTAGGGCAGTTTGTTTGGTTATGATAGGCTGTTTCATGAGAAAGTGAGAGGCATGCCACATATTTTAATGAGAGCCGAGAGAGGACATATATGGATAACTTTTTTTTTTTGGCAAGGGAAGAGAGCTGTCCTTTTTATTTGTTGCGTCTAGGTGTTAGTTTGGTCGCTAGTGGGTTGAAGGGGCTTCGTTGATTGTCTTTTGCATGAAGGGTTTGTCGTGGCTTGTGATTGCTTGAGTGAAAGGAGGGGTAGGTGGCGTTATTTGAGTGTGAGTGTGTGCTTAGTGTGATGATGCGCTGAGACAAAGGGGTATGTGGCGTTGATAGCCCTTGGTGCGCGAGGATAAAGTGGCAATTGGCGTGAGGGTTGCCTGGTTTATGGTGCGTGAGGGCCACTACATGCGTGAGTGGGGCAGTTTGAAGGTAGTGGATGATTGAAAAGTTGCGTGTATGGCTTTCGTGAAGAAGATTAGGGTTTTTCTATTGTTTTGTCTAATATCGTGAGGGTGAAACGGGGGGGGAGAGAATGGCAGGTTTAAGGTTATTATTTTTTTGTATTTTTTTGTGTGAATCTTGCAGGCTTAAATATGTGGGTTAATGGTTCTTTTTATAGGCCAAATGAGGGGTTTTACCTTGTTGGAGAAGGAATATGATTTGTGTGTTTAAAGGGGATATCTTTTAATTTAGTATATGATAAGGAAATCTTTTAATTTGGGGAAGTGATTTATGTGTTTTAGGAAATGGATTTAATTTAATTTCGGAAGGTGATTTAATTTGCGAATGTGATTTAATTTAATTTAATTTAATTTTTTTTAATTTAATTTGTGACATGTATTTTAATTATTTAATTTGTGAGATGTGTTTTAAATAAAGGTCCAACAAATGAACCCGAAGCGAAACAAGCGAGTTAAATCCGACCAAATACTAATTTCCAACCTTTGCCCTTCCGATGTCCGTTTCCCACAGCTTTCACAATCAAAGAGGTAGTGTCTCCATACGAGACTCATCATCGGGACTTACATGCAAAAATGCAATGCTTACAATACTAATTCTTTATTTGATTCTAAATTAAATAATTATACTTTATTAATGAGCCTTTGCGAGTTAGATTCTGAATCTAGTCTATACAGGTCTCAAAGCCCGATAACATCCAATGTCATTTAATTAAAGTCTAATGGGCTTTCATTAATTTCTTAAGGCATGGGCTTCGGCATCCAAAGCCCAAGTAAGGAATCACCATTTATGCCTAGAAATCAATTTCGGCCCTTCAGGCCCAATTAAACTTTAAAGGTCCATTAAATTATATTTGGACTTTATGGATATAATTTTGGGCCTAATTGGATCCAACCAATTGTTGGACAGTTATGACCCATAGTGTCACTATTTGTACAGATCATGGTGTTGTTGTACAAATTAACTATGTGACAAAGGAGATTGCTCTCTTATCATTTGTGATTAGATCACCTAGATGTATAAATAATAGGAGGTCCTTATGATTAGTACCTAGATTGAGATGATATGAGACAGTATCAGTCCATGAAGGTATAATCATTAAATATCCATAGTCAGAGTATTATCTAGATTGGACATCGATAAATTGGTGTAAAAGACTAGTATTACACTTGTGCGTGTTATGTAAGATCATAACAACGTAGTTCTCATATTTTTGGGTATTGGATACTTATGCAAGTGTAATAGGAGGTTATGTTTTACCGATGGTACGAAAAACAGCTTCGCTTTGGATAGACCCCTTCGGAATTCCATTGGTAGTATGACTATGTGTCTATGGAAGTCCAACATCAGGGTAGGTGTATTTGATCTTAACCTGAGACTTGCACCGCTAATACTTACGAATATTAATATACTTTGGTTTTGGTCGTCCAGGGCTTTAACCGGTTCTGTGTACGCCTCTGCTGGGTATATTGAGAATCGTAGTGTGTTGGGTATGATGTCAAGACGGAAGTATCACTCTAGTCATAGTGGAGATGATGCCACGTAGGATACGAAACTGATGCTCTTAAATGCTGCAGCTATCGGGATATTATGACTAGGTCATGTATATCCGATTATAGAGACTAGTTACAAGAAATCTGACATATGCTTCGTACGAGGCAGACACAGCTCCAGCCCCAAGCCTAGCACGTGACATCCGATACTGGATCGACATACACGATACCACTTATACTACGCCTGATATAGATCACATATTCCTGTAAGGATATTTCTGGAGAATTGGGTAGGCATGGCGCTTTGCTAGAGGCCAACTGTAGGCATTGCATTTTTGCATATCAGCCCGATGATGAGTCTCGTATGGAGACAGCTGCCTACCTTTAGTCATGAAAGTCGTGGGAAAAAGACGTTGGAAAACATAATTTTTGGTGGATTTATCCAAGTTATTTAGCTTCGGTTGCTTGTTGGACTTCCGTTTGAAAGCTTATCTTAGGCCTAAAACCCCCATAGACCACTTACCGAACCCAAACCAAACCCAAAATACCCAAACCCACCAAGTCAAACCAAGTCCACGCCCAAGGGATGTGATTCATGCCCAAATGCCTTCTTATTTAAGTAAATGCATTTTTATCACATGTTTAAATCTTGCAAAATCCTTACCTAAATAAAAGAAATCAAATCAAATCCCTACCAAATCAAATCCAATCACCACCCCAAATAAGGAGATCTATTTTTATTAAGGAGATGTCACCATCAATAGAAATCCTATTCCTAATCGGATTAGGAAGCCTCCTCTCATTTGCCTATAAAAAGGACCCCTCACCACCATTCACAACCCTAGCTCATATATCTCTCTCACACGCCTAAAGCACTCCCTTAAGCCTCCATTTCACGTCCAAGCATCCCATTGAAGCCCCCATTGCCGCACCACCAAGCCAGGAAACCTACCATTGCCGCACCTTCACACATTTCATCAATACCCTTCACGCCCAAACCTCTTTTCATAGCCCTCCATCGCCGAATTTTAGCCACCATCCACAGCCCCAAAACACACACTAAAATAAGCCTTATTCACAGCCTTCAAGTGCCGCAAAACCCCCCCAAATACAGCCCCAATTCTGTGCCCAAAACAACCCCAAAAAACGCCCCCACTGCACCTTGAACTGCTGCAACTTAGCTCACTGTTCTGATCAGTTTTTGCAGTGAGTTAAGCCAGCAAAACAGCCCTTAAAATCACCTAGAAACCATCCCAAAAATCTCCATAAAGTTTCCCTAAAAAACCATTCAAAACGCAACCCCCTAAGCCATCAAAATCACCCAAAACAGTCCGCTAAATGACGACCGAAACAGTGACCTGAATCGCAGTAGTGAAACAGCAGTGAAATGGACTTAAAACAGTAGCCCAAGCATCAAAACAATGAGGAAAAACATTGAGTAAACAAATCGGAAAAGTATCGGATCATTCGTCCTTCCAACGGACTCGAAACGCGCTTCCAAAAATCTACAAAAGAGGTTAGACCTGAGGGCACCTTTTTACTTATCTTCTTTTTTTTTTATTTTATTTATTTTCGATATATAATTGCATGAGAGTCGTTTGAGGCATGATGTGATTGTTGGATGGACGGGACATGTGTTCCCTTTTGTGGTATATCGGATGGAAACCTGGACGTAAATTCCATAGCTGATTCCGAATGGAAGGTAGTATGGTCTGCACTCGGGATACAACTCCACGTACCACTTAAGAGACATATGTTTCGTTCCATCCAAATTTGTATTTAAGCATGACATAGTTTATAGGTTGTTTATTTATTGTTTTAAGCATGATTTAATTTAGCTTCGTTATTTAGTTTTAAAGCATGATTACGTTATTTAGGCATGTTGTTTCTTTACTTGTTATGCATGATGTTTAGTTTAGTTTATATTCATGTTTAAGTAATTATCTGTTTATGTTGGTTTGATGGCTCACTGTGTTCGATGTGTGATATTGCGTGTTTATTGTTTAAAGACTTACTTTCAAGCATGCAAACATAGATTAGGATTTATTTAGCGGAAGCAGCATATTAGATCTAAGTGACCTTGAACATGATTATTGAGTAGATGTGTGTGTTGATATATTGCACAAATATATCGTCACCATGACATAAGTAAGGGACCATTCCGAACCCAACGGTTTGAGGTCTTCCCATGCGATGGTGAGTGTGGCCTTATCTTTTTGTCCCGGTTCACACCGGTGTGCGACTCCATTATTCTCTGTTTTAGTTCCCCGCGGACTACTCTGTACTCTCAACTAGGCCATTGAGTCTAGAACAACATGCGTCTGTTGTGTTGAGTTTTTATTAGGTCCCAAGATCAAATCAATGCATGAAAACATGAGTGAATACATCAACGGAGGTAGCGGAATACTCACATCGATCGGTTGAGTCGATTTGGAGACGATTCAAGGCATGAAACTCACTGCCTTGGTGGCGCCACTGCAGCATTCCACTTCACTGGATTGGGCAGTTTCGGATCTCATTTCGAAGCTCCAAACTCTGTCGGATGGATCCCGGCTCATGGGTGAACCTCCCTACCACCTTCGCAAGACTCGTATGTGTGCTAGCACATGATTTCTCACCATGAAAAACCACTCTTTGCCTCCCTAAAGTCCACGCCATTTCTGGTTCAAAACCAGTGAAATGTTTCTGTTTGGGGGCGTGAGGAAGAAGGAGAAAATGAAGAGAGAAAGAAGTGTGTTGACTTGTGAAATGAATTACCAAAATGCTTTATATATTTTCCAAAAAATAATAAGCATTTACCATTTTAAAAATCAACTTAAATAAATGGTAATTCAATACACAATCATCATTCACTATTCCAACCACACCCATCACTATTCATAGTCACTTTAATAAAGTGATTTGATGTGTGTGTGTCATTCAATCAATCAATCACTCATAATCAATCAATCAAATGTCACATCACTCAAAGTGACGCTTGATTTGACGCTTGATGTGATGAATGACTGACGTTAGATTTGACGCTTGATGTGACTTGTGTCGCCGCACTCGAATTCGAAATACGAATGCGCTCGCAATCACACTCGGGTTCGGGTTCGCTAATTCCAAATTAACGATTTTCCGTCGCGTCGTAATTAAGTGATTACGCCTAGCGAATTCACTATTCACGTCGCTAACGAATTAATTCTAAATTAATTCGTTCGCCCAATTAAAATCTAATTTTAATTCCGCGTCGAAATCTAATTTCGTTTAATATATCGAATATATTAATTTAATCGATTAATTCCGAATTAATCGTTATCTCTCTCTCGATGAATTTTATCCTAGATAAAATATCTCCGTAATTAATCCTAGATTAATTTTCTCTCTCTTCTATATAATCCCAGATTATTCAAGAGTGCGAGTTGTGCGTCATCGGTGGATTATCGGGAAGCGACCCATGAGATCTCCGGATAATTTGGCAGTAAATACGGTCGTCGGAGTATCCGAATCACGTACGTACCAAGTACTACTATACCGATTTACGAGACAAGGTCGACTCCTAGCAAAGTACCAAGTCTACCCAATTCTCCGGACATATCCAATTAAGAATATTTAGATCTATATCAAGCGTAGTATACAATTGTATTGTGCATATCGGCCCAGTATCGGATAGTCACATGCTAGGGCTGGGGCTGGATAAGTGTCTGCCCCATCCGAAACACATATCGGATGTCTGGTAACTAGTCTCTATAATCAGATATTCATGACCTGGTCATAATATCACGATTGGATGCGCATCACTTAAGAGCACTAATACCGTATCCTGCGTGACATCATCTCCACTATGACTGGAGTGATACTTCTGTCTTGACATCACATCCAATACACTACGACTCTCTGATAAACCCAGAAGTGGTAGACACAGAACCGGTCAAAGCCCCCAACCACCAAAACCAAAGTTTATCGATTATCGTAAGTATTAGCGATGCAAGTCTCAGGTTAAGACTATACACACCTACCTTGATTTCGGCCTCCCATAGACACCTAGTCATAATACCAATGGGATTCCGAGGGTCTATCCAGAGCGAAGCTGTTTCCGTACCATCGGTGAAACACGACCTCCTATCGCACTTGCATAAGTCTCCAACACTTATATATATGAGAACTATGCCGTTGTGCCCTCACAACGCGCACAAGTGCAATACTAGCCTATTCCACATTATCGATGTCCAGTCTCGATAATACTACGGCTAGGGATATTTAATGATTAATCCTTCGTGGACTGATACTGTCTCATATCATCTCAATCCAGGAACTAATCATAGGGACCTCTCTTCATATATATCTATGGTGATCTAATCACAAATGATGAGAGTGCAATTTCCTTATTACATAGTTAATTTGCTAAAACAACACACAATGATCTGTGCAAATAGTGACGCTATGGGTCATATTATCCAACAATCTCCCACTTGGCACGTAGCGAGTCACTCAAGTGTTCCAACACTTGAACTATGTAAGGTTCGCTCAAATTGCTGAGGAAAGGTTTTCGTCAGCGGATTTGTTTGATTATCGTCTGACGCGATTTACACGATCATCACATCGCCACGATGTATGATCCGAACGAATCAGATGATATAGAAGTATATTATCTGGATCGTCGATGAGACCTTTAATTCCTTAGCCTGTGCTGACGCCTAGTTCAGCTGCTAACAGAACTATATCTAATCTAATTAGATTTATGTTCGATCCAAATGGCTTCTTTTGCTGCCTCAGCTGCAGCAATAATCCGCATTTGTTGTTTATTCGGCAACAGTTATCTTGCTTGGAAGATTTCCAGCTCACTGTCCGTTATTCAAACTTTATAGTACCGTAGTATTTAATAGTTTGGAAACTTGCAGCGGTGATCCCAGTCACTTCAAGTTCTCATTCTCCATAGTTTAAGACAACATCTTTAGTTCTCTCAGATACTAATAGATTTCTTAATCTTTAATCTCGTTAGTGACTATCACTTGGATTAACCTGATCGTGACTCCATATGCTCGAAGCGTATGAGACACCTCTATCAAGTACATTTTAAATGTACAATTTTCCAGAGAGTGTTAACAACTCCAAATCTATTCCAGCAGATCTTATTCCTTGAGTACAAGGTGTTACTCTCCAGAATTCTACGGAGAATTTCTATTGAAGAATATCTATGAAAGCCAAGCTTTCAACAATAGCTTTATGGGAATTTCACTGTCAGTGCGCGCTCTCCCACTAAACCTCTTATATACACAAGAATTATTTTCGTTTTGAGTCAAAATCATAAACCATTATGATTATTTCAAAACGACAGTTCCAAGAACCTTATGCTTGCATTGATCCAAACATGGATCGAACGACCCGAAAACCTTGTTTGTCGGTTATACAAAATCGTCCAGAATGTTATAAACATTCTCCAAAAGGTTTCCTTTTCAGGAAAGCGATTTTTGATTGTAACTGACACATTTCATAAATGAAATATACAGTTATCATCAAGCATCTTTCAAAATGGATTTACTATGGCAACAGGTAAAAGGTTGACCGTTATTAACACAATGTTGATAACGTTACCTTTCCGTCAAAAGCCCAGCTTTGCACATTGGTATGTTGCCTTCCATGTATGTCTTCCTTGAAGACGTTTAATGTACCAATAGGCACAATGCCTTGCGGGTACAAACAACTAGTATCCAAAATAGTTGTTATACATGGAATCCATTTCGGATTCATGGCACTTGCCATAACGTGGAGTCGATACCTCGTATCACTTCCTCAAAACGTAGTCGGATGGTTAAACCTTCATAAGATTGACATCTTTATGGGGTGAGATCAGAAAACCCATACCCAAGGTTGTTTTCTGACTCTATCCGATCTACTAGTTTCTTGTGTATTTGAAGATTAATGGTATAGATTCATCATAGATGAACTTATTGTGTTCCATTAAGGACTTCGTGCCTTGAACAGTGTTACTCTGATTTTCATCGAGTATCACTATCCTCCCACTGACCACTGCATATCGGTATTCCTCTCAGGAAAACCGCATGGTGAGCAACAATTACTTGTTCTCATGTGGATTTATAAGTACTATACTTAAGGTTTCCCTTAGGATAACCTATATTGGAACTTATCCAATTGGGTTGTTAGTTTGGTATCATCCAAACGTTATGCCTGACATACCCAAATTATCAGGAACGAGAAACCTCGATTCTTCCATGTTCATATTCTATATGATATCTGTCAAACATATTTATATGGAACCTTTATTCTAAATAAGTTTTGCACTGTTAATACATATCCTGTTAAGGAAATAGTAGCTCAGAGCGACTTGTGACAAACCTTATCATGTCAACAAAATTGGTTTTTGGTTCGGACACACCGTCTAACTGCGTGTTCTCGGGAGGAGTCCTCATATGAAAGAATACCGTACTCTTTCATGTACATATGAAACTCACTGCTTAAGTATTTTCCATTACGGTCTTACCATGGCGGATAATACTATAGCCGATCTGTTTTATTTATCTTCGTGTCGAAACTTCAAAAGTTTCCGATCTGTGTTCTTCAAAAGAAACACATAACCATAACGTGATGCCACATCCGTTAAGGTCACGAAATATTTATGTTCACATCTAGCCTAGCTAGATATGGGCCCCACTAACTTCACCATGAATAGGGCTAACAGATTGGTGGCCATTTTACTATTACCACGTAAATAGTATTTTAGGTATTTAACCCAATAAACTAGATTCGTAGACCTTATTTGAATAGTCAAATCAGTCCTAGTACCCACTCTTCAAAAGTGTGGATATACGAGTCTTGTTTAATTGTTCCCAGACAACAATGCCTCAAATAAGTCTCTTTTGATCAAATCAATTTGAGCTATTTATTGTCATTTTTATATGTTTGAGATTTATTTATATTCAAAATATAAATTATGTTATTCATATCTAATGTGTGGATCTCACTATCAGTCTTTATATAATAAAACACTAAGTGTTCTATAATATAAAGGTTTTATCCGCAACGGATTATTAAACGCTGATATAGAGATAATGTCTCTAGTCAAACTAGTTACATTATAACAGTTAAGCTAATTTAAGTACCATACCCAAAGGGTAGTTCCTAAACTTAGGTCCTCTACGGTCGAAACAGTGACTTTTCGTCCCGTTTCCGATTCGCAGAGAATTCTCGGCTTGAGTCAGTATCCAGCTCATAGCGGATTCTGAACATCAATACATATATGTTTATGTATCACACTAAATATTTAAAATCCAATTTCAATACTAGCATTGAACATAACTTTTCACAAATTTTTTAAAGTTAGAGCCTCGCCCTTTCTTAATTCCTTCGTGTCTTCCATATCCAAATGGTAGTCACTTTGGGATATGTCAATTATCTTTTCAATATTTCACAAACCTTTGCCCAAGCCTTGGGTTTCGGAATATCGAAACGATCTGCCACCTGTGGTGCACATGCCCAATTGCAAATGATGACTTTTCTCCACTAGAATAGTCAAATCAATTCTCTAAGAATTATTAATTGCAACTTTAATACTTTAAATCTAAAGCTAGATTTATTATAAGTATATTAATTAAGCACTAAAGTCATCATTACATAAATCTTCCAAAGATTTTATGCTCTACTATTTGCTTAATTATGGGCTTAGTCATAATGAGTTATTTATCAAATAAATTAACCTATTATTAATTCCCAATTGAAAAATTAAATTCTTTTAAAACATTTAATCCAAGGATATATATAGTTTAAATATTCAACCTTTTCAATTCTTTCTTGATTTTAATAGTCCAACTATTTAATCAATTTAATAGGTACTATTTATTATAATGGATTACAATAATCCAATTATTTAATCAACTATAATTTTAATATTGATTACTATAAGCCAATTATAAAATCACAACTATCATTTTATTCAATTATAGTGATTACTATAATCCAATTATAAAATCAACTATATATTGAATGAGTTGTATATAGTCCAACTATATAAATTTTTTAAAACAACGTAAAATATTGACCGAATGATATTTGTTGAGCGCGTACGGCGAGTAATTGAACAAAATGTTGCAAATTCAATACTTGCCTCCCACTATTTTTCGTCGAGCCTCTAACCCTCTGTGGAGTACTCGAGAAACCGTGTTTCCTAGTGGGCTAGGATCCTGTTAAATAACATACACCTTGACTTTGGCCAACAAGCTGTATGCTACTTAACCAGGTAGATCTCACAGATCAATTGGATCTAATCCAATTCCCAGATCCGGTTAGGTGGACATCCCAAGTCCTAAACATATTACTTATGCCAATGTATCTAATACATTTTCGAAACCTTATCCTCTGTAAGCATCGGGCCTTGGCTTTGGCACAACAAACCTAATGACTCCATAAGCGGTTAAGCGGCCACCTATTGACAAGGAAAGTTTCGTAATCAATGTCGTTGGGACAAGAAGTGATCTTGACTTTTGGCAACAAATCACAACTTGGACAAGACACCGATGTTGGAACAAAACTCTCATGATTCAAATACATCCATTGACAAGGTCTTGACTTTGGCCAACAATACCCCGCGCCAATGGGATCTTGAACAAGAATCATTCAATGGAAGGATAATCGCTTCAATAGAAAACGAGGGGTTTTCGCGTGCAAACGGGCTACCAATTTAATTTAGCTTTGTTAGGGCTCATCATCATACACCCGTAAATATGCATCGAAACCACATAATTAACGCGAGTATAAAATAAAATAATAAGGATATACGGATGGATACTTTACACATTGATCCTAGATCAAATCTCGCCCCTTCTCACTCAAGCTAGCACTTGGACTACTTCACCCGTTACACTACACTTCTAAAGAAACCTCATATACAGACGGGGAATATGTGAGAAGAGAAATACAAGAGAATAGAGGTGATAAGCTGGACACGCAGGTCCAATTTAATAAATTGAATTTATTACAACAATTTCTAACAATGCCCACCCATCTAATATCCATCCGATATACATTATTCATTCAACACAACCATGTATTCACACACATAAGCATGCTATCAATCAATCTAATCAAAAATGAAATTCGTTGATAATTAAGTGATCATCCAATGTTCAAACAACGATTTGATTTTGAGCGAGTCAAACTCTGTTTTTGCGAATAAGTACTTAAAGGACGAATGCATGTAATATTAATTAAACTACATCATTAAATCTAATTTAACATGCATTTAATACTAATTCACTATTCAATTCCAAATTAAATATTACACTTTTATTTAATAAACCTTTTACGATTTAAATCCACAAACTATTCGTAACGTGTCTCAAAGACCGATTAACGTCCAACGTCAATTCAATTAAAGTCCAATGGGCTTTTGATTGATTTCTTAAGGCGTGGACTTTTGGTCAACTCGGGTCAAACCGATAACCAAAGTCCAATCCGGGATTTACCCCATAAGCCCATAAATCAAGCTTGGCCCATTAGGCCCAAGCAAAAATTTAAAGCGTTCTTAAGTCGCAATTGGCTTAACGGAATGGGGTTTTGGGCCCAATTGGATCCAATCCATTTGGCCTAAACAACTTTGTACAACAAAGCCCAATAAGCCCATTTACAACTTTAAAAGCCCAAATCCAATTCAAGGCCCAATTAATTAATTCATAAAATCCAATTTTCATAATCTAATTAACCTAAAGTGCATTACATGATCAATTAACTAAATCAACATTTCTAAAACACCATATTAGTCCAATTAATCATGCTTGATTCATTCTCATATGTCAAACACACAAATTGAAAAAACAAAACCATTTACATGCTTAAGGTCTCGGCCAAAAAGAGGGATTTTGTGTCCGATTCGGGTTTCAATCCAATCGAACCTACAATCGACATTAAATCAACATCCTAAATGATTTCATACACATCCAATGTCACAAAATCAAAATTACCAAGACTAGGGCATATACACCATTCTGGCCAACTAAAGATTTTGGGGGGGTTTTTATCCAATTCGAAATCCTATCCATTCGATTCAAATTAACGTCAAACCTAATCGATTCTAACTCATCAAATGAAATTAAAAAATCAAAATTCCAAGAATCCAAAAATCCTCACACACATTCGGCCCAAGGTGAATAAATGGGGAAAATTATTCCAAATGAATTTTCAACAAATTGATCCAAACCAATATGCAATTAAACATGTTAAATCATACTCAAACAAAACAATTTATTCAAATCATGCTCAAATCACATTTACCCAAATTTTTAATCTCCCTAAAATTTCATGCTTGCAACCTTAGCTCTAGATGCCATTGTTGAGTTTTTATTAGGTCCCAAGATCAAATCAATGCATGAAAACATGAGTGAATACATCACACGGAGGGTAGCGGAATACTAACTTATCGATCGGTTGGTTGAGTCGATTTGGAGACGATTCAAGGCATGACACTCACTGCCTTGGGGCGCCACTGCAGCAGTCCACTT